>JAJLRJ010000003.1:42175488-42375488 GCA_024195265.1 Dendrophyllia cribrosa | reverse complement strand
AAAGGTCCAGAAGGATTGTGCGCGGTATAGCAAAATCTGGCTTTCATCTTAATAGGAGTTATTGTTTTACTCGATGCATGTGCGCAGAACCGTTATCCTCAATTAGCAAAAGATTAAAGTAATAATGCTCCACATAAGAACGATAGCAAACTTCATTGTTCTGCGGCATTGGCTCTTTCCCACATAGAATATCTTTGATTTCAAGAATAGAGTAGGAGCTGATGGTTAATAATTATATTTCATTATAAAAATAAAGAAATTCCATTTGCGTCAAATAAGTTTTAGGAAATGTAAGTGCTTAACCAATCAGAATAGCAGAAGACAATAGCTAATAATTTTGCTTCTTTGATGAAGTTCCCCAAATACAATATCTTTTAAAAATTGCATGTTGTGCGATTGGGTCTCAAATTACTTGAAACCTTAAAAAAAGTAGACAAATGTACCTTGAACCTTAACTTTTTAGCGGTTTTTGAGTCTAGCCCAATGAGATCACTAATTGTAACAATGAAAAAAGTTGACATTCCATAATAAAATACAGTTTTTAGTAAATATTCTTTTAAGGGCATTAAAATTCACTGAAAATATCACTGGAAGTATCTAAAATATTACTTTGGTGGTGGAATTAAAATATTTTTTACGTACGTCAGTTGAGAACATAGGGTCGTTGTGCGTTATGTATTTTTATTTTCTCTATCATTCGTGTACAAAAAATAGTATGCTGGTAAATACTCACAAATATACTTGAAAGTTAATTGAAAATCATTATAACAAAATGTAGGTATCCGTAAGAGACTCGACTAAAATGAATTACTTCAAACATCTGTACCACTAAAATAAATTTCTACTAAGTCAATAACCTTAAACCCTCGGACGTACAAAGAGGTGAGGTTTCTCAATTTGTTTTCTCTGTTTTTTTTCAAGGGAATAAAGTGATCAGCACATGCCGTCTTCAGTAGCTGATTATTTATCCCCAAGACATATTTTGGCAACGTTTAGTGAGACACGGTTGCTATGGTAACGTGAGAAAAAAAATCCATTTTTCGCCTTTTTGGTTGTAAATGTAAAATGCTACCAAAAAGCGTAAACATTTTTAATTGTACAATATTTTACAACTATAGCATAAAAAAATCAATTTCCGCACTTTTTCGATAAATTTGAACTTGCCTGTACGTCCGAGTGTAAAAAGGTCTACATCGGCACCTTTTAAACCGTAACTATACAAAATACTAATAAAGTTTTAAAAATCGCTGAAAATCTCGTTTACCTTTGTATCCTATTTATGTTTATCTTATGGCAAGCCAGCTCAGAGGCAAAAACCCTCAAAACCATACAACAACACATTCATTATCGATGTCTAACGTTTAAAATAAATTGTACAATACTTATATTGCTGTTAAACTGGCTTTTACAGTGCATAAAATTTCACAACTAATCTTATTTAAACCGTAAACCGAAGGGCAATCAGTGCCTACAATAACTCAAAGAAGTATAATAATTTCACGCCTAAGTAACATTGCTTAAAGTTGAGTACAGTGTATATTACAGTGTATATTACGTTAGACTTATATCCTTCACTATTATTCCCCTAACTAACTACACCTTTTGCTGTTCATTAACGCAAAATATACATTTATTTACATTTATTTACGTTAAAACAACAAGAGGCTACCAGTAGCCTATACTCATGCGCTTGCGTAAGAAAGTTTTATGGTTTATTTTACACGGGTCATGCACCCCTTCCCCCTCAACGTATTTTGCGCGACACACATTACACCATCACTCAAGACATGTCGATTGAAGTTACCAATTTTTCTGTACTCGCTTTGAATATTTAAATTTATTGATTCCCGATCAAACCCACACTAGTCTAATCCACACCCCCCTCCACCGACGGATGGTTAGGGACGGACCATTATAAAAAGTGATGGGGGGGGGGGGGGGGGGGGGGGGGGGGGTGGGGGATTTTCAGCTTGCACGATTTTTTTTTTCGCCCATTGCTTGTGCAGGATTTTTTTTTGCAGGTGAAACCCTCTGCACGAATTTTTTTTTCAGACAAATATTGCTTTGTTTGTCATTTACTAAATAAAAAAAGGTGTAAAACCATTTTTGACCATTACGTATATTTGAAAAAATATATATATATAACACTAATACTGGTCCATTTTATATTATTCTTTTATATTCACGCTAATCAGCCTACCGAGCCTTAGAATGTGCAAAATTCAAAATAATTTTTACTCTAAAATGAGGCTTGGTTGGCTGATTAACATACATACAAAATAATAATAAATTGGGCGCCATTTATAAATATGGTCTATGGTTGACGAAAATCTGAATCATGAAGATATGGCCTCTCTTTAATAATCACTGCATATACAGAGTTAAAGTTAAAGTTATGATGTCACAAAAGTAAAAGTTATGATGTCACAAAAGTTAAATTTGCGAAATTTAACTTTTGTTCAGAGGAAGCATGTCAAAAAAATGTCCACTTGCCAAACATTCGTGGCTGAGATGTGGGCATGCGCACTTTGGTTTTAATTTCTCCATACAAACCCTTCTATTAAATGTTGCGTCTGTTCCTTCAGTTTAGAACCGGTGCAAAATTAGAGAGGTTTGTATGGGACGGTACCAAACTTTGAAGGTCTATATCTTTTCTATTTATGCCAACAAGTTCAAATTTTGTGGTTGATTATACAGCAGCAATCTATATCAAAAGATGGAATTTTGAGGCTTGATAAAAATAATTTGTGAGATCACACTTTAAATACCACTCTATTATATTTATGTCAAATACATTATGACAAATATTTATATTTATGTCAAATACATTAATATCCTTGATCGACCTCCTCTCACATTTTTTTCAATCACATTATGATGTTTCTGACCAACTTGTGTTATGCATGTAAGTGACTATCTAGTTTTATAATAGTCTGGTTCCCATATTCTTGGATGACATTGCTGATAGTAATGCAGTAACAGTGTATGTTGCAGGTACACTGGCTGCCAATGAAAACCAGACTTTGTGCTATTATTTTTTTTAAAGTAGCAGTGTTGCTGTTGATGTTGTTGATCAGTTCATGTTGGTAACAGTTAAAGTTTTAACAATCACTATAGCTTTGTATCAATGAACTTTTTCATTGTGTTATAGAATTTTTCATCAAGGGGACCCCTCTAATTTTATTGTGGGCACAAATAATTTTTTAAATTAAACAAATATTAATATGTTAAAAAGTTATTTAATATTGAAACTGTTTATGGATAATTACATGTATTTATCATATTTATTATAGATAGATAGATAGTTTATCGAAGTTAAAACTTACAGCCCCAGAGCCAGCTGAATTTAATATGCCAACTTTCACAAAATATTTTAAAAAATAATTAAAAATGTTTATACTACAATTATAAGAATACCTAAAATACTATGGATGGACTATAATACAGCTAAAAAAAATCTATCATTTGTAACAATTATGTGGAATAAAACTTTTTTTGAATTTACTGGTTTTGCATGTTGGCAACTGAAATTTGCGCTTTCCGGCTATTGAATTGAATATATAAATTTATTATATTACCTTATAGTTGTCATTTCATGCAGTGTGAGGCAAACACTTCAATGAACACTATCAAATGTCTTTATTTATAACTAATAGTATAGGAAGGCCCCAAGAATGTTTTGAATTTTTGAAACCCCAAGAGCGCTATTTTCAATAGGCACTTTGGCAGCTTTTATATATTAAGTAACAACCACAATAGGACTTCTCCTTCTACATGAATTTTTTTTTCTTTGCCTTGAACTTTGCACGAATTTTGTTTCCTGGCATTTTCCCTTGCACGAATTTTTTTTTTTTTTCCCCACCCCCCCCCCCCCCCCCCCCATCACTTTTCTAATGGTCCGTCCCTTAGATTGTTTGACCCCTTCCCCTCCGCCCAGATTTCCTGTCCCGCTAGACCCCCTCCCGCCTGGATTTCCAAGCCCAGAGACCCCTCCTCCTGCCCAGATTTCCAATAATTTTTTTGGAAGCCCTTGAATTTACAGGTAATGAAAAAAGTACATGTAACCGGATTCAGGAGATTCTGCTTTTATAATGTCAAAACTGTGGTGACGAGTGTTATAAATTGGTAAAACATTTTAAAAATAAATATTGCGTGATTTCTAGACCAAATTGAAATGACATTTTTCTATAAAGCCAGTTCCTTAAATAACTGCTTTGATTTTGCCATGTATTAGTTTTGTGTTGTCGCAAATACACTTCGTTTCATGCAAATTTCGTGTGAAAATGTAATTCGAAATGTAATTCGATCGCGCGCTGTTTTTTTTTATGATCATGAATCCAAAATATTTGTACTAAAGGTCAAAAATTTTTTAATGAAACTCATATTTCCTTGAATGAAAATGTCTTTCCTTTGAATAAAAGAGTTGAACGCTTATCAGAATTCAGTGATTTTCTGCTTCCGGAAGGTTTGGCGATTTATTTATCCTAATTGCCGCACGGAGCGCTAGCCTCTGCGAATTATATTATAAACATCACAAAATAATATTTCAATTCAGCAACCTTTATTATAGCTAGTGTTTTCTAAACTTTTCCTGTGTATATAGAATGCCATTCTTATCCGTAAAGATGATTCGCATAATGTTTTCGCGAATCAAAAATTCTTGAAAGCAAACTTTATTTCAGAAAGCTGAGAAGGCGCTATTAAAGGATCCTGGTCATCCAAAATGCACTGCGCGCTCAAACGGTGAAATTCGCCATTTTCGATGCCATCGAAATTACCCAACATTGCATAGTGAATCGTAATCTTACTGCATCGTCCCAAGTTATGTAAATGAAAGTCTGTAACTGTTATCGTAGCTTTTTTTTAATTATTAAACTATCGGTTTGAATGATCTTTTCGTAGTTTTGCGCTACCGATGTGACATCCAAAGTCAATGGTCTTATGGCCTCACGGTTTCCCAAGTGCGGACGGCCGAAGGCGCCAGGAAATGCAAAGAAAACTACTCTTAGCTTCGCGAATCGACTTTTACACCTTTGGATTAATTACGAGCAAAAGTGAGGTTGGAATTGTACGGCTAAACCATAGTCAGTTCGCCGAATTGTTGTTGTTAAAGAATTGCATCCGGCCGTGAGAATTATGAAACAGTGCTGGAGATTCAAATATTTCACAGGGATTTCACAAACTGATTTCATAATGAATGCAATAACGCCATACGTTTAACAACGAAAGTACAACCTAGCTCCGAGACACGCAACTTAAACGCAGAATAAACTATGAGGAGTCGAAAACAATTGTGATATGCCATTATTCTATGGAATCACTGATGAAGAAACTCTATCTCGAAAACGATGCTAACCGCAGACTTGCGCTCACACAAAATCACGGACTAAGAAATTAACTCAGTGATCCTAGCATTCAGCGACTACTACTGATCTTGCAAACTATGCGCTAAAGGAACAATATTGTTATGCCGAGAACTAGCAAACAGCGATGGCATAACTAAATATTCTCATAGTAAACGGCTCTGGAAAGCGTAAATATCTCCTGTCAGTATCAGAGACTTTCCTAAGATCAAAGAATCGGCAACATTGAGAACAACAGTCCTGTTATATCTTAATTTTGATCTTTAAAAAGAAAACACTCTCTCAGACACGCACTTGGGGTAAAGCCGGGCTGAAATGCTTTTTTGCGACAAGCAGGATTTGTGCTAGGCCTGTCACATTTTAATACGATATTTTTATAAATATCTCGCCTCTGATCTTTCGCGACGATTTCCTTACTTTTGGTCACGTGCCACGTGTAATATAATACCGAAACTCCCGCATGTAAACAAAAACAAAGGTGTGGCTGACTAGGGTCCTTTAACTTAATTATATTTACTAGCGTGCCTTTACCGTGATTATTGGCTTCACGAAGAAAACATTCAAACAAGTTTGATCGCAATTTGCCTTTACACAGGACAAATGAGAAAGAATTCTCTCAGTTTAAAGTTTTATTCAAATATCTATTAGTTTAGTCTCAAAAGCAAAACGCGTTGAATTATCGCATCGAAGAAACTGTCGGCAACGCAAGCAAATTTGTTTAGCACATGTCGAAGAATTTCTCGTGTGGCCGAGTTTTCTAAATATTTCTCAAAAACCACTGATAACACAAATAAACAGTCTATGAAATGTTCTTACAAAGTAAATGGACATTCAAAAATGTCATTTTCTTTACCGTAGTTTTCCAGGAATGCTTGAAAATTCTTAGTAAAGTCTGCCGCTTCGCGCTTCGAGTATGAATTCTGAAGGAAGACATGTCCCGCTTTGTAATAAATGGATGCTGATCCTCACAGGAAGATTACATCACTTTCAGCTCTCTAACCGCCACTTCAAAGGCATACAAATCGTCTTAAGGACGTTTTCTTTCCATTTCGAAATCTTAAAAGGCGTGTTTACATTTTGGTAATGGAAAATGAACGTCTGTAAAATTGAAGTGTATAGTACAGAAGAGGCCATATTTGTTTGAAATTTGATAGTCTTCTCCGAGTGACAAACCGGTGCTCTCTAGTCCCCCCTAAAACCCAGACGTGTGCGCAGTAGACGGATTCTGATTGGTTTAACCTTCCTGAAGCCTTTTATAACAATAGGGACAAAAATAACTTTCTAAGGGAGGCAGGGGCGAGTTCGCGTACATTAAAATATGCGTGCGTAAATTTGCATGCAAAATCGTGACAAAAAAAAAAGAAAAACGAAGGCCATTTTATAACTCTTGCGCTTTGCGTATGAGTAATAAGGCGAATATACGTTCATTTACATTGAAATGAACTTCATTAACGCAAAGAAACATTCAAATACACCATTTGCATTTGCAGTAACATTCAATAGCATCAAAGGACAAACAATAGCACTTTTTGACAATCAAAAACAACAAATGTACTTTTAAGCTCGCGTAATTGACAATCATTAACACCAAAAGAAAATCAATTGCATCATTGGACAATCATTACGAACGAAAATAAATTCATTAACGCAATTTGCATAGAGACGCACAATCAATAGAAAGATTATACAATCATTCAATAGAAATGAACAATCACTAACGAAAAGAAATATTCATTGGAATGTTTCGCATATACAATTGCAGAAAAAAGTGTTCATTAGTGCCATTCATGAAGCTTCAAATGTCCAAAAAATGAAATCACATGAGAATGTAGAATACTACCGTTTCACTTGAATGTTATGCAAGACAATGAGAGCCAGAAGCAGATATAACAAGAGGCTACACGTAGCCTATACTCATTCCTGGTCCGAATTCGGAACTAAAAAAGTTGCCACCATATAGTCCGTTTTGACATATTGTGGAACAAGCAATTAGTGCCTTAAAAGCAGCCATAAAAGCGGACATAAGTCGTCAAGAAATCCAAGAGCAGATGAATAACCGAGCAAAAGCAAGACGAGATTGAAGTGCATAAGGTGCTTACCGCCCTCAGTTACTCCTTCAAGCCCTCCAAAGAAACATCGGTGCCATTACGGCTGCAAAATGTGGGCAATGGTACAGATTTATGCAAACATATATTCCAAGATGTTTAAATAACAAAGAAAGCGAAGGATAATAACATTGTACCAATGAACACTTTTTTTCTTGCAATTGTATATGCGAAACATTCCAATGAATGTTTCTTTGCGTTAGTGATTGTTCATTTCTATTGATAATCTTTCTAATTGATTGTGCGTCTCTATGCAAATTGCGTTAATGAATTTCTTTTCGTTAGTAATGATTGTCCACATGATGCAAATGATTTTCTTTTGGTGTTAATGATTGTCAATTACGCGAGCTAGTTTCATTCATAGTCAAAAGACGTTTACGTTAAGGGCACAGCCAGTATTAACAGCTGGGCTACGTTTTCCTTTTATTTGGTTTCGAGATAATTTAAAAGTTCCCACCCCTTTACCAAGGGTATCTTTCACAATTGGCTTCAAGACTGAATACGAAATTCGTTTTGAGTTCCAGTGGTTTTCAGAACCCGAACGTGAAATATTTCCTTTAAAAAATTAAACGATAACTATTCAAAACGATTTTTGGTTATTTCTTAATGTTTTTTTTTTTTGTTTTATCATTTTGAAATGTCTTTTCCAAAGCATTTCAAAATGGGGTGTTTATTTTGTCGTTATCAAGACCATTTAACTCGCTGATAGACGAATTTTTTTCTACTTCAGTTGTTAATATGCAGCCTTGTAGCCATACGAGCCCTTGGAGCCTAGCGAACAGCGACTTTTTTGTACAATAAAATCACACAAAAACCAAATAAATGAACCACCAGAACGATAACAACACACCCAAGAAGGATATTTTGAAATTAAAGTTTGTAAATCGAAGGCTGTTACTCGACTTTATAGGCGCCTTTTGTGATATTGTTGAAATTCCTCGAAGCTTTCCTACCAGACCTCCGTGCCCGTAGGCCTATTTAAGCATTAAAGAACTAGAGTCAACCCAACTACCTAGTAGCAAGGATTCATAGTCTCTTTCTTGTAGTTAGATGATCCTAGCATTAGCGACAAGTATAAGCCTATATATGCGATCAAGCGGCAGAAAAATAGCAATAAGCTGGTCTACCGGCTAGATTGACATCAAGCTTTCATCGTGTAATCAGGTTGCGCGTCAAATATTTTGGTAATTCAAGCGATCTAGCGGTTGTTGGAAATACCTTGGGCACTTAGCATCTCCGGTTGTTTGTTTAGCAAAATCAAGGCAACTGCTTTCCTTTGTCATCATGGTATCATCGATCAACTTCTGCAGTCCTTCTTATGTTTAGCAAGTTGGCAAAATGACTTGGAACTAGTAGCCCACTATTTTCATGTATGTTTCAACTGCATGTTACCTTTCTTACTCAATGACAGGTCTTAAATACCGGTTCTTTTCCACCTGGCTCCACCAATAATGATGTCAAGCCTGAGCCGCCCACCAGTTATGGATCGCTTAAATCACACAGCTATGGCCTGATCCTTATGGATCGACTTAACTGGATCATGCGCATTATAATATACATGTGGACAAGTCTGACATATAGTAAGTCTTAAAAGATTATTTATAGGTCAGACGCATCCACTATAATTTTTAGGAACATGGTGTCATCTTTCACATAAGCGTGATTATTTAATTCGGTTAGGGAGCAGAACATGGGACACCCACTTGCAATGTTTGTTTCTCTTCTTGGCCTCTGAAAGGAAGAGCTGCTTGGATCAGGTCGGAAGGCGTCAATCACGTGTTCCACATTATCCTGATCCATTAACATAAAGGTGACCTTCTGTCTGAATGGCCAGCGCAAAAGTGCATCGTACTGGCCACGCATAATAAC
This sequence comes from Dendrophyllia cribrosa, assembly GCA_024195265.1. Taxonomy (NCBI): domain Eukaryota; kingdom Metazoa; phylum Cnidaria; class Anthozoa; order Scleractinia; family Dendrophylliidae; genus Dendrophyllia; species Dendrophyllia cribrosa. Next base: position 42,366,151 of record JAJLRJ010000003.1, on the reverse strand, counting down.
AAAGAAGTCTCCTGGATACCCTCTACTTGTCTTTTAACATTACCCACTTCTCGACTCGTCTCCAAGGCTGTGCGGTTATTTTCTACCAACAGCACTTCGTGGTCAGCTGTTTTGTTTTCCAGGTTGGTCAGTCTTCTGGTAATGTCGACATTTGTTAAGCTACCTCCAGAATCGAGAGGACGTTGGCCAGATGATGCTTCACCCGATATATTCGCTGAAGCCAGCTTCCTCTCTAAAGAGGTTATGCGTTGGCTATGTTCTTGCAGTTTTCCATGCAGGTTCCTTGTTTCCTCTGAGCTATGTTGCATCTGGTTAAGGATGTCCTGAATCACATTATCGTAGTTTGACAAAAATTGAGGACTTCTGGAGACAATCCTTCGATCACTTCGCAAAATAGTCTCTATGTCCTTACTCAATGCAACAGCCACACGCAAAATCAGAACGGTATGGTGAGAATTTTCCTGTTGTAGATGTTCTTTTCTTGCCTTTTGGCTAAGGACCTGTGAAATAATCGAATACGCAATAATTTTCCTATCAATTGCCAGGCATACGTTGCTATCGACTGAAGTTATCCATAAGTACGTACCTGCGTGTAACAATGCAATAGCAATTTATCACTCATGACTTTTATTTTCTTTGTAACTTGGCAACTCCTCAGATTCATAGAGCTCATATGGGTCATAGTGATCGTCACAGTAGAGACCACTGAGGTCACAGGGACCTTAATTAACCAATAACGCCAATCACCTATGTGCACCTCGTCTGTCATATATTTACTTGTATAATTAGGTTTAGGTGTTCAACCTTTTAAGATACAGCATCAAAAAAGGGTACGCGTTTTTAAGAGTCGGTGAACTTGTATTCCTATGATCTTGAAATGACATTTTGTAATAGTGCGTTCGTTGTGTTAGTTAATAGCAATAGTTCTGTCTTCCTGTATTTTTTTTTTGCATTCCACAGTGCGTTGTTAAAAGTCGAATTTATAAGCATTAAAAATAATAACTTTATTTCGATAGCACACACACAACAAAGTCTTCTAAGGCACTTTAGAAAAAAACTACAAACTACAGTTATTGTATGTACATGTATAGTATAGCATGCAAAAATTGTTTCTCGTTTGATTTCACTTCAAACGATACGATTGGCTTATCACGCTCTTTTAAGAGCGAATTTGAATTTTTAATAAACGGCAAACACTTCAAATACACCGCTAGATCATTACGATGTGCCTTGCCTCCGTTTTAGTGCAACCAATCTGTGCGAAAGGGCACGGACCCTCTACTCCAGCGCAGTCTCCCAAAACAGGATCCTGATGATCAGCCAACTGCAAAATTTTGAAAGGATGGTAAAAGGCTTAATTGTGAATTGAGAACACTCGCCTCTCACGATGAGTTCAGATTTGGCATAATATGTAGCTTTTTTCTTCAAATAACAAAAACAACAAAAACAAAGAGAAAAATGCCAATTTCCAGAACGATTAGCCTGCAAATACAGCCGCCTAACATCGCTCCCTGCCACAAGGGGCCGGCTGTATTCGCAGGCTATAGTTAAAATTGCATATAGAGGGTGTTCACGAAATTTGCCTGTTTCATTTTTTTCATTTTCAGATTCTGATTACAATGAAAGTTCTTCAGTTGGTGTTTCCATACAGAGTGAAAGTCTGAGAAACTGAGAGCAGCTCTGGAAACGCCCGATATGGACCCAGGTTTCTACAACTATTTTCAGTTGTAAATTGTACAAGTCATTTCATTTGTAAATGTTTTTAACTACTATTTTCATTAAAACGCTATTATCCCAAACCTAAGAAGGTGTCCTCTCACCTTTTCCCGGGGAATGCTATCTTTATTGCATTTGTCGCACATGACTGGATATGATGGACATTCTGTCTCCTGATGCAGCTACAAGAGAAATGAAGTTATTTTTTCTATCTGCATGTCTTTCAATGTTTTCTTTAACAATAAAACTTACATCGTTCTAATTAAAAAACTTGAAGTGAGCTGTAGTCCAGCCTACTTTACTCTCCGTATCTAGAGACAGCAGCTGATACAAAGTGCGCCACAGAAAGACACACATCGTCTAAGTTATGATCTTCTTTAAGCAAAATGGTTAATAAAGGTCCATACAAAGAACGGTGTCATATAAAACAGCAAATAGCAATTAGGAATTAATTAGCTCAATGACATTCACGGAGGATAAAAAGAGTAAGCGAAACTGTTAAGAAATTAATTATATATAAAAAATATATTCATGCTCCGAGATAAAAAAAAAATCATTTGTTTATTTGATAGAATTATTTTTTTGGAAAAAATATCTGTTGAAATGCGAAAAAATACCTCTGTGAACTGTTCATTAAGATAATCAATTCCTATTTGTCATTTTGTATTTTTCTATGACATGCAACGTTCCTGAAATTAGGTGTAACTAAAAACGAGCTTAGAAGGAAATGCTGCGTACCTTCAATCTGTTCATAGGGATTGGCCTTTTACAGAATCCACATATTTTAAGTCGGTACATGCATGCGTTTTCTAAGTGTTCTTTGAGATCTGCTTTCTTCACCAGCACGCCACATTCTGAATGTACACATGGAATTTTAAGGAACTCGCAGCCTGAAGTGTGATTCTGTAAAAAAGCAAAATGTATGTAGTTCTCCCTTAAAATATCCTGGTGAAACAACAATTTTCTCCCCTACCCCTTAAAGGAGTAGGGGAGGGATGGAGGAAGTAATATCCTTAAACTTCCGCATGATATACTTCTTATTTTCAATAAAAAATGAAACTAATTCTTTTGGATTAATTGAGAGCTAATTTTATTTTCAATTTTTTTTTTACATTCAATTTTCGTCCTTTTTGATAAACAATCGAGCGTCGAAAAAACGTCTAACACATGTAGTGTATTATGTAAGACTGCTTGGGTAAACAAAGTTAATTCTACCGGTGGTCCTTAATTTATATTTATATTTTTACAAATCTTGCAATGCTAATCGCGGCGTCAATCCTTTTACAGATACTCTATGTAAGTACCTCTAAGTGTCTCACTTCTCCTTTCCATGTGCACCCGTCATCCATGAATGTGCAGTGAACAACAAGAGCAAGTACTTCGCGACGCATGAAATTGTCCGGAAAAACCTGAGAAGCAAAGGGGTGATTTGGTGTATAAAGAGGTATATATCCAAAATAATGTTGTATCTAGAAGGACACAACATGATGGCTGCAAACAGGGTCGACCAGGGTCCAGTTAACGTTGCTCGAAAGCCGCCAAGGTTTCTGTTTCTCTCCTCTTTCTCTCCCCTCCCCGGACGTACACACAAACTTATACCCTCACCCTCCCCCCCCCCCCCCCCCCCCCCCCCCCCCCCCCCCCCCCCCCCCCCCCCCCCCCCCCCCCCCCCCCCCCCCCCCCCCCCCCCCCCCCCCCCCCCTCCTCCCCTCCACCCGCGCGCCCCCTATATAAAAAGTACTTGGCTTTTTGCTGTGTAACAATATTTCGGAAAGATATGTTACCCTTAATAGATAGCCTATGGCGTGTTCTACAAGATAAAGTTATTACTATGGGTTATGGTGTTGCTGGGCACATGGGATGATCTGCTTCAGATTTCAGTAAGCGAAACATTCCAGTTATCCAGGTCCGAGTTGTACTGAGATGTGTATTATTATTATTATTGTTGTTGTTGTTGTTGTTGTTTTGTATATGCCGGTAGGTATCTCTAAGATTAGTATGTATGTTTATACAAATTAAAGATCTACCACGTACCTCATTTGGAAGAAGGCGTTGCTGGTCCTTTAGACAGATCATTACTACAGCTTTCCCATCTCTAGAAAAAATAATTACCGCCTATTATAATCGGTATTAGGAAAAATATCATGATACTTCCAAAACGTATACTAGGTCTTCAACCAAACATTTCTCTTACTTTTAAATTAGTCTTACAAATCAATTTCAGTTGATCTTACTGGATAAGTTTCTCTAAACAGGAGTGGCAGTAGAAATGACCGCAGCTTGTTTGCATCGCATCTCTTTACAGCAGGATACAGTAAACACAAAGATATTTTTCAGCAAGAGTCTGCACGTCGGCGTTTGATAAACGGTATCTTGGCATTCTGACTGGAAACGAGCACCGAAGTTAATTCTCGTAAGCCTTGATCCAATGAATACTGCAAAATGGCAAAGTTGTCTGTAATCACTTTATACAAGATACCTACAATTTGAGAACAATAGTGCTGTAACTTGCTTCTAACAAATTGTGTTATATTCTACATTCAGAAATTTGGTCAAATTGCCTTTTACATTAAAATAAAGTCTTCATTAGGTTACGTTGAAGGAAATTGAAAAAAAAATTTTAAATTTTCTTGTAGAAACTGAAGTAAAAATTGTTTCCTTTTTCGTGACTTGACAAGTTTTCCCTTTGAGACATAAAGAGAACAATAGCTGTTTTGCACAATACAATCAAGAGGTAAATATAAATAAACGTTTAACATGTTTCAAAAATAGTTGCATTGCTCATAAATAATCCCTTATTAAAAAAGACAGGTCATGCCTTTTCTTTTTCGGGTTTATTGTGAAATTATTTGTCAGGTCGTTGGTATAAAAAACGACTAATAGTACAAACATAGGTGTTTGCTATAACCAACATTACATTAGGAATTGGTTGCCGGGGGGGGGGGGGGGGGGGGGGAGGGGGGGTTGCTGTAGTAAACAAGGCACCAAGGGAATGGAGGTCAGCTACGTATAGTGACATATTCTCACTACCAACAATACACATGAATATACAATGAGACATGGGAGGGTGAAAATGGTCACTGTCCACAGGTGTGGACAGCGGTACATTCATGTGCATTGAAGGCAGTGCATCGCGCCATGCCTGGGGACTGGGAGGGTGGGTCTCTGGTACATGTACTGAGGAGTATGATTTCAGAATCGGAGAAATAACCGAAATGAAATCAAGACAAATTCACTATTTATATGTCGGAAAAATCTGAGACCTTTCGGAGTACACAGCACGGCAGGATTTTGCCCGATTCCACGGCGATAGCGTGAATTTGTTTGATGACGGCCCGACGTTTTTGCCTGCGTGACATATCTCGCGACATAGCCCTTTTCAACAGTGGCTGAATTAATTCATGAAACTGAGGTACTAGGCTAAGACGAGGTGCCACGGGATAAGGAGACGCACTATAATCTATGATTACTACTAGTTTTAAATCGTTTGTATAAAAACACAGTCAGGTTGGGATTTCATGGGTCACGTGATCTTCTTTTTGCCAGGGGGGCTTTTCTCCCCACTATTTTATCCAGGGAACTACAATTATTTACTCCCTGAAATAAGCGATACATTTAGATGAAAATCTGAATATATCATCCGTTCCGGATGAAGTTTTCCAAGTATCAAACATGTTGGTGTGATTTTCTCACGCAGCGAAAAACTGAGACAGGCAAGGGAAAATGGAAGACGACTGCCAATAATTGCAAAAAAGGTTATCTCTCCACTAGGGTCAAGTCTGAACAAAAACAAAATGATGAAAAGCGATGGATCCTTGTTGAGGATAACTATAAATGACAAAGAAAAGTAGGTACGTACCTGAAATGAATACGATGAATGACAGGCTAAAAATCATCGGATTGATTGTAACTACTGTAACTGGAATGAAATTAATATTAATCAGGCGACACAATGATTTCTCCTAATATATAACCGGTTGTTTTCATTGTTGAAGTATTTGGTGTATTTTCATTACCAGCCGCAAGCCGGAGCCAAAACAATAATGTTGCTGGAAGGGCTCAAAATGATAAGAAAAATGTAAGTATACGGTACTTTTTGTTTTGCTGCATTGAGCTTCTGTACGACAGCCAAGCAGTCAGGTAGTGCTTATATCAATATTTAAATTAAGAGGATGGAACGGTTTTAGTCCATGTTACTGACTGAAACCACCTAAAAGTGCTGATCAAGCATACAAAGTGTCCGGGAGACTTTAGTCTACATTCTGAAAGGACTACAGCTGTTTTCCGGCAGAGTTTCCTTTCATATCAGGTGTGTGTCAGTTAAAGCAACGGATCATTTCCGTATTTATCGCCAATTTCATGACAGTCATAGCATTAAGGGGGCGCTCATTCAAGGGAAAATCTCGATGTTTCGATGTCTCGAAGTCGAGGGAAAAATCGACCAGTCATTAAGTGTTTATTAATTTCCGCTATACTAGCCTTTATTTTGAATTGTGTTATCTGCTTCTTCAGCTGCAGGGTTGTCACACAACAGTAAAAACCAGCCGATGTTTTCTCTAGTTTGTTGTTTTGTTTCTTTATGGTAATATATGTGCTACAGCTGGGGAGTAGGCACTGTTTCTCAGAATTGCACTGTTAAACTTTGAAAATAATGCCACGTGATACGAAGGTATAGCTGATTTGTAAGTGTCCGCTCCACGTATGAACGTTAAAACAAACACAGTCGACAAATCTGTACTTACGCAAGCGCAAATTAATGCAAACGACAGTAAATCTAGCTGCCGATTATGTATCATCCATCCGGAAATAGATATCTGATTAACTTTATAAGAGACCTACCTGATAATACATTACGCAACCAGGCTTTCACAATAAATCAACTGCATTAATTGCGTTATCCGGCAACCTTCTAGATGTAAAATAAAGGTCTTATGCATGTTACGTCACTAGAAGCGCGAGAAAAGCCTTTGGCATCCAGGGTATCTTTAACATTGATGGGATTGTCGCAGGTCAGATTAGCAAGTCTTATGTAAATATGCATTTATAAGAGCTATTTCATGACAGTGAGCATAACTTTGCTCTATGACGTTTTTACTGCCCGCGTAGCTGGCCAGATTCCACAGATACCGTGAGCGGCGAAATCGCGAGGCAAATGTGGCAGAAGCAAGCTTAGATCCTCTCTCGTGGCTTCTCTCAGCTCGTAATTACGGCACCCTCTACAAAATATCCCCTGACGTTACGTCAGCTTTGTCCTCGCGCGATCGCGCGAACAATCCTGAACTTTCTTCTCGCGTGATTGCGCGAAAAATCCTGAGCTTTGTCCTTAAACAATCCTGAACTTTGTCCTCGCGTGATCGCGCGAACAATCCCGAGCTTTGTCCTCGCGTGATCGCGCAAACATCCCAAGCAGTTACCCAGGCCACCATTTACAAATACTTTATTTTACAGTATGAAACTATAGTAGACATGCAAATGCTATAGCTTTATTTGTCAGTCTAGTAGTGCTAGGTCGTCCGCAATTTCTTCTGAGGAGGCGGACGGTATGATGCGAAGCGAGTTCAGTGAAGAGGAAAAGCAGGTAAGTACGTACACTCATCTATAGCAGGCGCACACAGCTTCAACTATTTTATGTTACATTTTGCTTATATTTTGGATATTTTCACATGCACATTTAAAGACCTACGATTAACAATCTAATACCTCATACTAGGCTATGACCTTGACGTGGCGAAAGAAGTGTCTCCGGTAAACCCTGGAGCTTTGTCAGCTGGGGATTAGATTTACTTCCTGATTTAACCGTGCCAAATAGGGTAGGATATCAAATAAATGCTAGCCCCTTGGTCCCCCAAGTTGGGACTGCCCACTGCCATAGCACGTCATTAATATGTGTAAGTAGGTCAATCCTAATACGGTTTACCATAGGGCCAGGGTCTAGGGTTCTTTAACCAAAGCCAAAACCAATAGGACACCGACGCTCCCTTTCCCTCTTTCCCTTCTAAATAAAATTCAAATTTCTTGTCTCTACAAGACCACTATATAATAGACCACAAGAAGCAGCAAAATGACAACTAAACATACGACCTCTTCACAGCCAATCGATTTTTCATGTTGTCAGCCATACCACCACAACATATATATTACAGCGGAGTGGTTAGGTATACCACAAGTTAAGTCATAATAAATTAAAAAAATAAACTCGTATTTCAAAAATAATTACTTCATCTGCCTCTGTCCAATAACAGAATGATAAGTGTGATAAGGGCTGTTTCCTATTAACCGGCTTAGCTTTATGGCTTAGCTTTAATATGTGTCTTCCTGGCACCTCAAGTACCCGACACGACATGTTGATCATTTGGATGACTCCTTATGATGTGCTGCTTAACTTAACCCTATTCAGCCTGGGCTTTTTTGGAGTTCCTGAGCCCCCCCCCCCCCCCCCTTCGTAACTTCAAGAACATTAAGGCTATGACAATGAAACCTAGAGGGTACATAGTACCAGATAAATTTTAGGAAAAGTCACAAAGTTTGATGGTGTTTGAATACATATTAAAGAAGTTATGAATGTTGAAAGTTAGCGCGGGCACTTTGAAAAGGAAGAGAACATCTGCGATAGACTACTTGAAAGGCAAGTTTCGAGGGTTCTTTTTCAAGCCTGATTCGCATTTTTTGCGAGCGCAATGAAAACTCGATAATGTGAATAGACTACGAAAATCGCATTAAAAAGCGCTCACTTTTTCATTTAACTGCAAAGCTGTGCGATAATAAGACCAGGGAATGGACAGTAGGCACTTTCCGTTAAGATCTTTATTATGAATTACACTGCAAAAATAGAATTACAAACTTCGATAATTCATTACACAGATCAGGTAAATTTAAACGTAACAATAATTCAAAGTTCAACGTAACATAATTCTTTGACAGAGGGAGGTCTCCGGGAGGTAAGCAAAAAGTTCAAGCTCTGAGCTAATTTAATCAGTCAGTTTTCCTGCGTTGTGAAACTGAGTCAAAGTCGACGATAATTTTTTTTCATTAAGTACCCGCAATTTGGGCAAAAATTGCACTTGAGGTCAATGATGCTTGCGCATTCCGGACATAAACCTGTAGTGTCTTGGCTGGACAACAGCTCAGACCAGTAGTTACTTGGGTGATCATCCAGGACATTTACGGTGCTTCGTTCCGGCTTGTGAAAGGATAAGACGCGTGCTTGTTGTTGCTGGTTTTCGTCACTTTCGTTCTCGTGCACCGTGCTAAGAATAGATTTGAGGTTGTCAGTAGAGATCGATGTGGCGGCGGTTGCCATTCTATGACACTCACGGGAGTACTCGGCGGACTTTGCGTCGCACTGGTCGCTTACTGAGTCTACAGAACACTCGTAGGGTGTCTTGGAGGGATGCACATCAGACTCGCCGAACACTTTTGACACAATCACATCTAAGTTACCATTTTCCGCGCTGATCATGTCGTTAAGTGTGGACTTAGGGATGTCTGGTAGAACGCTACTCAGTCTTTCCACTTTGTCACCCCACGGTGGTTTAAACGACACAGGGATGTCCGGCATGACTTGCACGGTGTCTTTGGAATTACCGGGGGCTACAGGCTTCATCTGGTGCTGTTGAATTGCCCCTCTAAGTACGTGCAGTGGAGACATGTCAGGGCAGACAGATGCAATATGACTAGCATGCTTATTTACTTGGCTGTAGAGCTCTCGGTGTTTCACTGGTTGTTTTTGCCTTTGCTCTGTTGTGCAAGAAAATAAGAATAAATACAGTTAATTTTGCACGTCAGGTTATACTGAAGGTTGGGAAATTATCATTCTACAATGGGGAAATTGATAGATTGATGGGGAGTTTTCGTCGCAGCCGTAAAATCTGAGCCCTAGTTCAATTACACTTCCCGACTAGTCTCGCCGTAGTCAATAGATATTCGTAGGTTATTATTTTTAATGGTCATATAAGAATTACTATAAAAACTCACCAGTTCTCTTTTCAGCTGCACTGAGAGCGTTTCTGGCTTTTTTCTTTGCAATATCACCGTCTGCTATTTGTAGCGTGGCCGAGACTGACGGGAAGGCTACCACCTCTGGTACACTCAGAGTTGGATGGTTTCCTGTTTTCTCTGGGTCTTTACTTGTTCTCTCATTTAACACTTGAGTGTGAGTTACACACTTTTCACAGCTGCAAAGCTTATACGGGCAAAGGAGCTTGTGGCCACGAAGTGCACTAATCACCCCGTGCTTCCTACATTTTGCACAGGTTCGACCATTTACGCGTGGCTCCATTTTCAACTCCGAACGAAAATGAACAGAAGTTTGCACGTGCTTTGACAATAAATTAGCAATTCAAATCTGGCGCCAACTTTCAATGATAATTTGCATAACAATGCACATGTTCCTTGTTGGAATCCCTTTTTACAGCAGCGTGGCTAGCTAGGGTTTTGACCGACTACTGACCTAAAATGTCTTGGAGAATGAATAAAGCTGATGGTGTCTACCGCTATGATGCTGCATATCCGTTACAGAAACGAGTACAGATTATTGTCACCTTCATTACCATTCAGAGTTTTTACGCAACAGCAAGGATTTGCAAGGTGAGTTATAATTGCGTAAGACGTTTGGTCGATCTTTTCCGCGTAAAAGCAACATTGATGCCGCAAACGCAAGAAAATTCCAGGCCAAAGGTCTTCCCCTGGTGGCTCGAGACTTACATTGAAGCCATGGTAGTGATGTACCCAACAATGTATATACGGGAAATACGACAAATGGTTGCAGATGATCAGTTTAACCTGTTACCAGCTGACACTCCATCTTTGTCTAGCATTCGGGCTCTATTGTACAGATCAAACACTACCAGGAAGAAGTGTGTTCAGGTTGCCAACGAACGATTTTCTCCGTATACACAACAGAGACGCCGAGAGTACATTCGCTGGCGAAGAACAGTTGATCCAAGGGTTTTATATTTTTTTGACGAAACAGGATTTGCATCTGATACTGACCTGCGTGTATATGGCCGCTGTGAGAGTGGTTTCGCCCTACCTTCCTACCAGGCTAAAAGTGGAGCCACCGCTTATTCAGTCCTAGGTGTTGTAGGATACAGAGAAGGGGTGATTACGGCCATACCTATTGAAGACAACTATAACACCGTATTAGTCAATGAAGTCATACAAAATCAGGTATTGCCTCTACTCCCCAGAAATTGCTACTTGATAGCAGATAATGCTAACATACACAACGATGCACAGTTGGCCAACATATTGGCTATCAAAAACATCACGCTGGTCAGTAAAGTTACCAGCGTATAGTTACGATCTTAATCCTATTGAAATGGTTTTTGGCTTGGCAAAAGCTATGGCCCGAAAAAACCCTGGAGCTTTGAAGGATAACCTGACGCCTTGTTAGCCACTGTCGATTCTTTCATTCAGATTTCGCCAGTACCAGTAAGAAAATACTACAAAAGGTCATGGAGAGTTACAAGTTAAGTCGCACGCAGAATTTCGTGGATTACTTAATTGTGTCTGTGCTTTTCGATAACAAAGCTGATGGATGTAGCTTTAATTTAGAATTGTGCTTTTTCGTAAAAAAAAGATTCATGTCAGATCACCCATCGCCAATGTTTTTTGAAATAGGTATAATAAGAAGCAGAACAAACTGTTTTGAATAAAAATGCATATTTGAGACACCTTTCTGAACGAATTTTCGAAGAGGATGAATCTGGCAATTTTTGAGAGCAGTTTCAAGTCCTGGGTGGTGCATGGTGGTGTGGGTGGTGGGTACTCCCATATATAGGCTATATAGGTATGTGCGTCCCGATTGGGTAGAATTTTCGAGCCTCGGGCTCCTTAAATAGGATAATCCTTTTACGTAATATTACGGCCAGATGCGATAACGTAAACGGGGATGGGTGGAAATAGAAAAACAATTAAACCAAACGTGTCTCTTGTCTTTGATGTGTCCTGTGTCCATTTATTATAGTTAGTAGTCTGGGTGGGAAAACGGGGGATGGGTGGAAATAGAAAAACAATTAAACTTAACGTGTCTCTTGTCTTTGATGTGTCCTGCGTCCATTTATTATAGTTAGTAGTCTGGGTGGGAAAACGGGGATGGGTGGAAATAGAAAAACAATTAAACTTAACGTGTCTCTTGTCTTTGATGTGTCCTGTGTCCATTTATTTTGGTTAGTTATCTGGGTAGGAAAACGGGGATGAGAGGGAGTTGGAAATAAAGCCGCAAATGAATAAAACGCCTCAGTCCTGACTTTGATGTGTCTTGCGTCCATATATTTTCAGTTAGTTATTTCGTTTTTGCCCGCTAGTCTACTGAAAACTCTCTTTTAATAGAGCCCTGCGTGTCTTTCATTTTAGTTTTCATCCTAGTTTAAGTTGAATAGATGCTATTTAATTTAGTCAACTTAATTAGCGGCTCTTCACGCTTCAACAATTTTTCAACAAAATTGTACAAAATTTTACAAATTTGTAATTTGTGTTTCACGGTTATATTGTTTGCACTCTATATTGGGATTGGTTCTAATTAGTCAGTATTTTATAAAAGAGAACAGAACAGAAGTTTTCTATGGTTTCCCGCTGGTTCTATGGTTCCATAGTTCTATGGTTTTTCTAGTTTTTCTATGGTTTTCTAGAAGTTTTCTAACGTCGAAAAAAGTTTAGCCATTGCCTTAGTTTTCAATAGCTACGCTTTGTGATTGGTTTAAAAATCTCGCGCCATTTCTCAACTGAATCACAAGCAAAACCAAAATTTGGCGCAGGCAGATGTATTTGTTTCGAGTTCTGATTCTTTCTGATTCGTTCATTATGATTGCTTTACGTTTAACGACAATGAATTGAAGATCACTCTTCGTTACTGTACTGGTACGCGACACTCCATACTTTACAGTAGTTCCTTACCGTTAAACTCCAAATGCAGCGACGATCTTCCTTCTGGGTCGTAAAAACTCGTGATTTTAGGACAGTCAAACTTTTCTGCAGATGCAAAAGTCAAAAATTCTCTTAGTGCATAATCCTAGCCCTGTAACTGAACTGTTTCAATTCGAGCAATTAATTACACTACATTTCATGGTATATAATTGTACTACTTCAAGGCTGCACTAGAACAATTTGCTATTGATGTCTGACTCGTCTCTACACGCCGGGGATTTTTTGCTCTAAAAGCGGCTAACAGCTTATGTGGGGACGTGATATAAAGGATGCATGACTTCTCGAGGTTATAACTTTGGTTATATATATATTTATGGTATCAAATTAAAATTGACACATTCCTTACGGCCCCCGGTTAGAAACAATATTTTGCACTTAAAGTTGCCATGGTTACTGGTCACGTGACTATGTACAGGCCAAAATTAATTTTGATAACTCTCAGAGTTTTTTCCTTCGATATTAAAGGCCCAGTATCACCCATTCGGCTTTGCCGCCGTTTGTTTTTGTTTTCAAATGACGTGCTCGCTCGTGATTGGCTCTTTGCACGTTGCGGGTTTCCCCGTCTCGCGCGTGTCGACTGTCGACTCAGGGTTTCGAAATTCAAAGCATATAGCATACTTTTGTGCATACGCGATTATTTTTTCAGAAGAGGTCGCAAGTGTAAATTTCTATGGCTCAGCTTTGTGAGAAATTTCTAACGAAAAAGACAACCACATGCATCCTTAAGAATTACAAAACAGCTACCATGCTGGAGATTCAAATATTTGAAATCGGAGGCAGAAGCCATACGTCTGACAATGGAGATACTGCCTAGCTCCGAGAAACACGTCAACTTAAACGCAGAATAAACTCTGAGGACTGAGCTAAAAACAATTGCAAGATGGTACTATTCCGATATAGACCATATAGGCTTTTTGTTTTGGAGGGATACAAAATGTCGTCAGGAGCCCATAACCCGGAGCGTGCAACTTCCATACTGCGCCTGTGAAACGGCGTTTTTACAAGTAGGTTTATTTTTAGATAAGCCTTTCCCGTGAATTGGTTTCGGAAAACCAATCACAAGCAATTGCATAATTAATTTATAACTATTCACATATTCACATAGCGACTGAAAATCAGACATTCACCACACAGGAATGTGAACATGTGAATAGTTATTAATTATGTAATTGCTTGTGATTGGCTTTCCGAAACCAATTCGTGGGAAAGGCTTATCTAAAAATAAACCTACTTGTAAAAACGCCGTTGCACGAATTTATGGTAGTTGCACGCTCCGGGTAATGGGCTCCTGATGTCGTTTAATTAGGGTACGATTCAGCGTACATCGTTCAGCTACAAAATTCAGAAGGATCAAACTGTATTAGCGCTTACAAAGTTTCCTTTGAAGGCACTAAAATGATAACAGTACAATGAAAACAGTACAATGCACTGATTCCAATTCCGTAGAATACGCGATCGGTTCTTATTGTGCAGCATTTTTAATACCCCCAATTAGATTCGATCGTTTAAAAGATGGCTCCGCACGTAAACATTGCAAGAAGAACCACGTCAGTAATAAACCAATTAACATTTGATATTTCAAATGAGGCTACCTTTGTATAATTGCAATATTCCTTTTAAAAGTTGGAAGTTTGAAAATCGCTGAGTATTTCAGACAGTTAGAAATAGGTTAGCACTAACTTCCGGTTTGTTGTCTCAGTTCCCTAAACAGATTTTCCTTTAGTTAATATCTCAGCTAAAATATCTTCCGAAGATCCAAAATAAAAACACATTCGAAAGCGTAACATACCTCAGTTCATTTGATGTTATATGGCTTTTGTACACTAAACTGATCATCGATTTAACAGAAAAATAGCTTTTCTTCCTTTTCTTAGAAATCGATTCGGCTATTCTGAGAAACGGCTACAGTCCAGTCCTCCTCCATCTTAAAAGATGAAATATCGAGGAACTACAATCACTGTCAATATCTTGGAACACTGTCTGTTTCAAGGTTGTGCCTAAATCATACCGTCCAGAAAAACGTCGGACACCTTATTGAAACTTATAACGTAATGCCGACACTTAGAATTTTATTTTCAATAAATTTTTAAGTGTAAAAAAGAAAATCTAAAATCCCCACTCGGGATTGTTCCTGCGACCTCAGCTAAGTTTAGGCTTACATAGCCTACCGTACCACTGTAACACCTAGCTTCTCGGGTTGCTTTGTCGTAAATAAAGTCCTAACCTCGACTGAAAGCTTAGCAGTTACTCCGTTATATAAGTCTCAATAAGGTGTCCGACGTCCTTCTGGACGGTATGATTTGGGGTATATACTCCATGGAGGTTTTTAATTATATGCACACAAAACTATCCGGCATTTATTTAGGGTTAAAAACTCATTTTAAAATGGTTAGCTTTTATTTACTGTTATGGGTAGTGATATCCATAACAGTAAATAAAAGCTAACCATTTCAAAATGAGTTTTTAACCCTAAATAAATGCCGGATAGTTTTGTGTGCATATAATTAAAAACCTGCATGGAGTATTTGGGCTTGACCCTGTTTCAAAGCCTGTCCCTCCTTTTCATACCCATACAGTAGTGTTTCAAAATTTAATAAAATCCCTCATAGCAGCAGAGGAACTGGAATCAGTGTTCCAACGACTTGTGACAATGATTTTAGCCTTGCAACGAATAATACTGCCATACCAAATTGATTTAGTAATTAAGTTTATAATTATTAAATCACTAATCTTCTATTTTAGTATAGGTCAAAATATTTGGATGGTACATTAAACTTGGTTTTGATTTCAGAATTTTTAGTGTTTTTTTTATTTGCCACAAAAACAATACATATTCACTGATTAACAAAAATACAATAACCAAGCGGCGAAGCCAGGGGTCAATTCAATAAAACTTTTACAAGTGTAATTTAAGAGCCGTTTACACAGGCGATTTTTTGTGCAATTTTTGTCGCACCTTTTGATACAATTTTTGTTGCGCGCAAGTTGCATCTTCAAATCGCATGTGTAAACGGGCGGCGATTTCAATGCGATTTCGAAGCGATTTGTCGCGCGATGTCGCAGAGGTTTCAAACATGTTCGAAACCTGATGCAACTTGGCGGCGATTTTTGTAAAACAAGAGGCTTCAAGCAGCCTATACTCATGCGCATGCGTAAGAAAGTTTTTTGATATATTTTAAACATGATAAGATGTCCGACATGAAGAAGAGTTACTCCTTTCATTCAATCATCGTTCCTGCAAACCACGTTGTTTACTATTGAATGTTTTGTAAATGAAGGCTACACCACAATGAAGCCAGTGATTCTTCTAAGTCTTATATATACCTAACGTGAACATCAGTTATGTAGGTAGGGTTGTAGGAGACGCTGTCGTGACACTTCAGTAACGCTGTTTTACCGGAAGTGAGAGAAGCCGGAAGTGACTAAACAGGAAGTGTAAATGGCAAAGCTATGAACCGGAAGTACACAATTTAAAATATGCGTGCATAAATGTGCATGCAAAATCGTGACACCAAAAATATTAATAATAAAAAGAAAAAAAAAGAAAAACGAAGGGCATTTTTTAACTCATTGCCCTTTGCGCATGAGTAATCAGAGTAAATGTCGCACAGGAAATCGCCGCTAGTTTACACTTGCGACAAAAGTTGCATTGGAGAGCGCGACAAAAATCGCATCAAATATCGCATGTGTAAACGGGCCTTTACAAGATGGTGTAGCTATTGTTTTCGACCTCTGAAACAATGGCTACACTGGCTACACTTTAAATAACAAGTGTTAAAGTTTTATTGAATTGATCCCTGGATGTAGCAGAAATAAAAACATTGGAGGGACATGTCCCACCGAAATATTCGAAATTTCCATGTTATATTGCCAAATGCCACCAAATATACAACGAAATTGGATAAAAAGATTGTACAAAGCAAGTCAGAATAAACAGTTTGAAAATGAGGGGCAGAATTACAAGGATGGAAGTGGATTACAGTTCATCAAATTTGATTTCGTGACAGGCGGTCAAGAAATCAAAATCGGCATTTTGGAGAAACTTTGACTTGTAGCCGTTATTTTGACTCTTTAGTTTATATTTCTTTGCTTTCATCTCTTTCAGCGATCTTTTCGCTTAAAGCAAGCTCCTGTCTCTTTAAAGAGCTAGACACACGGTGCAAACTTTTGTGTTCGGAGGTAGCCAGGTGATACAACATTGGCAAACATTATATACAACTTTCTGTGCCAATGTTGCTGCTATTTGCGAACGGATGTAGTAAAGCGTCTCGGCTGAGCACTTATGATGGTTATTGACCAAAGTCGCAGATGGTGGACATGCGATAAGATTGTTGTGCGTTACGTTGTTCTACTCAGGGATAAGCAAAAAATCATGTTTGGAAACACTGTGCAATTTTTAAGTTACTGAAGTGTGATGTTGCGTTTTTATGTTGTACCGTGTATCTGGGCCTTTAGGTTCATGTGATCGTAGGCTTTCTCGACACAACAGTCATGAATTGATTAAAATATATATTGCGGGAACGGCGTTAAAGGAATAACAAGAATAGAACTAATGACGTTAAATTAAATAATTATTAGTATTTTAAAATGCCCAATTTCTTCTCGTAGTTAAAAATACAAGAAAGAAGCATACACTGTATTGTACTGTATTGCTTTTAAAAAGCGAAACATTATAGACTGCCGGCATCTCTAAACTCAACGCGGTAAAAAAGGGTGGTTTATTAGGTTATGTTAGTACATGTTGTTTATGGATTTTTCTCTACATTATTACCTGTAGTTACTGACCAACATCTCGTGCTTTTATCAGCAAGATCAAGCTGTCAACCGAAACAATTGATCACTGGTGGTGGGACTTCTCCGATCATTTTTCGTACTTGAAATCTCAGCTGTGGTTTTTCATGAAAACGAAATTATCCTTATCGATTTCCGGAACCTTTCAATTTTTATTAGTTAATGGATTATGGACAATGCAAAACATCTACATAAGAAATCTAGATGTATCAAGTTTGATTGGTACATTCCGTATGACATTGTTTAGAAGAATTACGTCTACGTTCAGGCTACTGAGTTCGATGAATTGTTCTACTCTGTGAAGAAAAAACTTATATCTCATTATCTTATACTTTTATCGAAATATTTTGGGAAAGTTGCCATCCACTCGAGTCAAATCTCAGCGACTAAAGCTTAGCGAAAAGCTTTGGAGAGGAAGACCAAAGACCCTGGGAAAAGGTGGCGATGATTCTTCACTGTGAATGACAGCTCAGACAAAGGAAAGGAAATGAGTTACGCATCTGTAGGAAATGACGACGAGGAGTGGCCGGAGATATTCAAATTTACCGTGAATGGAAACGAAGAGAAGGATTGGAAGGCTTAGGTTGCTTTGAATCACTGATGATTTCTATTGTGATCGAAAGGTTATTTTACGAATTACAGGAAGACAAATACATATTCTCAAGCATGTTAAAGGGGCTATGTCGCGAGGTGTCACGCAAGCTACAATCTTGAAAAACGTCCGGTGGCTGTTTTTCAAGTTTACGCCATCATCGTCGAATCCATTCAATCCTGCAGTGCTGTGTTCACCAAATGGTCTCAGATTTTTCACATATGTAAATGATCTATTTGTCTTGATTTTCGCCCGGTTATTTTTCCGATTCTGAAATCGTACGGCTAAATTTCTCAATATGTACGAGCAGCGATAGAAATCAGTTGACCATGGAATGTCATGGAAGAAGGTTCTTCTTCTCTGTTGGTTAAATATAGTACACTTTAGCATATTAACATGGTACCAGAGTTTTCGCTTTGTACTTCTTTATCGTCACAGACAAACCTAACATTTTTCTGATTTTGTTTCGCTTGAGAAAAGAGCGATGAAATTGTTGGACTTAAATCAAAACAAGCAATAGCTCTTGTGTACGTGACCACTGGTTCCGTTTCGAGTCCTGTTTCGTATCAGCGAACAAAAGAATTTTGACAGATAAAAGTGTAAATTAAAGTTACTAAAATTAGGCAAAACCTCGCGACATAGCCCCTTTAAGAGCGACTTTCCCTAAATACCAACTATAGCCGTGCAAGATAGAAAAATCGAAATCGCCCAAACGTTGCCACAATAAAGACCTCAGTTAGAAAACTATTTTAGAAAATATAGGTTTCAGCTGTTTTGGATTTATATATTCAAAGCAGGACAATATTTTAATATTTACCCCAACCAGAGGCCTTTATAGACAGGCAAAAAATGCCCTTTTTAGTTGGCCTCGTGTGCAATATTTAAAAGAGGCTGGATCACTATTTTACTACTTTAGAATCCAGCGATCCTTTCTTTACCTTTTGCCGTTATTAGAATGTTATAATATTTCAACTACAATTTTGGAAACTTTTTTAAATTACGGTTAGAAAAGGTGTTTTTAAAAGTGTCAAAATTGGCTAACTTTAGAAACAAAAATCGCTACCTGGTACATGGATTTCGAACTCAAGTTAACATTCTAATAAAACAGAAACTCTAGTTCTATTGAAATATGAAATAAAATTTTGGGGCAATTAAAACTGTGAAGTTTGACAGCCGAAAACATTCACGCTACTTGGAGAACGTTGACCATCAACAACAGTCGCATCGCCCGCCGATAAAATTGAATTGACCAAGTGTTTTGTTCACATTTTCTTCAAGGAGACCTTTCTCTTACCACTTGATGGCTATATATAGGTTTTGATGGTAAAATGCATCCTCTGTGGCTTCGAAAAAGTTCTATTTCTTTTACTGAGTCGTTTCTCATGCAAATTTCGACAAATCGCTTTATAGGACTTTATACTTTGTTTACAACGAAAAATTATCGCCGATAAACCCTTATGAATCTCTTTATCTTCACTACTTTCTTAGGGCATCTTCTTATATGATAAAATAAGACATAAAAATAAAACAAAAAGAAAGTGAAGCGGGACTCACCTTTGATTTCTTTGGGTCAAGAAATACAAGGGGCGCTTTCCATTCAACCAAAAATTCCGGAAATTCCGGGTTGGGAAGCGAATGGAACGTAAATTTCCCGGAATAAAATTCCGGAATTTTAGGACAACCTTGCGAGGTTGTCCTAAACCTCCGGAAAATCGGAACAACCGGAAAATACCGTTCCATTCGACCATTCCTGCTCGGCCCAGTTAACGTGTCCGCATAGTCAACAAGATGGCGTCTTAGGGGCCGATTACATGGCGAATTTCAGCCCGGGCTGAGATTTCAGCCCGGGCTGAGATTTCAGCCCGGTCAACCGGGCTGAAATTTCGTTGTGATTACATGACAAATTTCAGCCCGGGCTGAGATTTCAGCCCGGGCGCCAAGTTTGAAATTACGCGGGAAGATTGATAACGATAATCAAAATGGCGTCGAAGATTCGACTGCGCGTGCCCAAATTCACTTTTCAGCCCGAGCTGAAATTCTGATGCGATTACATGGCGAATTTCAGCCCGTTTGGCCGGGCTGAAAATTCCAGCCCGGTTTCTGAAACCGGGCTGGAATTTTCAGCCCGGGCTGAAACTTTGTTCATGTAATCGCTAACTTCACTTCTGAAGAGGATTTATTTCGGAAGCCGGGCTGAAATCTCAGCCCAGGCTGAAATTCGCCATGTAATCGGCCCCCTAATATCAGTGCACGGCGTGTGTTTTTCACCGAAAGCTTACAGCTCTTACTCGAGCATGATTGCTCACGTAACATAGCTGGTACAACAGCAGAAATGGCCACAGCTAGGACTGGTAAGTAGCACAGAAATGCTTATAAGCTTACTAATAAGTCGCGAGCACAAAGTAGTCGCCGACTCGATGTTGAAAAATTCCTTCGCATGTTACAGCTAGCTGCACTGAAAAAAATAATATCGTTTTCGCTTAAAATATCGTTCGTTTTAATTTCAGAGTCATCGAACAACTTCAGAGCAAGTAAAAGAGGCAACGAGTCCGCCATTTGTTTTGCTTTGGTTTATTTTGTATTTTCGCGCGAAACTTGGAACGTGACGGCCTGGAACAACCAACCGGAAAATGCTGTTCCATTCGCCACACGGAATACCCGGAATTTTGGTCGAATGGAAAGCGCCCAAGAACGTCAAGAAAAAAGTTCCGTTCATCGCCGTGCCGAGCGTGACAGCATTGCGAGGCGCCAAGTATGGGCGCCAAAATATGCTTG
This sequence comes from Dendrophyllia cribrosa, assembly GCA_024195265.1. Lineage (NCBI taxonomy): Eukaryota > Metazoa > Cnidaria > Anthozoa > Scleractinia > Dendrophylliidae > Dendrophyllia > Dendrophyllia cribrosa. The sequence continues at coordinate 42,345,351 of JAJLRJ010000003.1, read as the reverse complement.
GTATGTTCTTCTGACCTTACTGTATAAATATTAGCTAGATTAGATTTACCTACATATCTTTTTCGGGGGAATGGAAGGTTGGGAGCTTTATTGTTCAATAGTAAAGGTTCCCCATCAACTTTTTTTGATACCGACAGCCCTGGCTGCACATGAAATTCCGAAACAAAGATATTCCTAAACTTATAGGGAAAGATCTCCTTGAAGAAAATGTGAAAAAAAAAACACTAGGGCAATTCAATTTTATCGGCAGGCGATGCGACTGTTGTTAATGGTCAACGTTCTCCAATTTCGATCAAGTAGCGTGAATGTTTTCGGCTGTTAAACTTCGCAGTTTTAATTACCCCAAAATTTTATTTCATATTTCAATAGAACTAGAGTTTCTGTTTTATTAGAATGTTAATTTGAGTTCGAAATCCGTGTACCAGGTTTTGAATTTTGTTTCTAAATTTAGCCAATTTTGACACTTTTAAAAACACCGTTTTTAACGGTAACTTAAAAAATTCCCAAAATATTGTAGTTGAAATATTAAAACATTCTAATAACGGCAAAAGGTAAAGAAAGGATCGATTTAGCGTCCTTAATTGCTTAAGGTTTAATTATGTGGTCGCGTGTCTGATGACGTCATAATTTGGATAAAAGGAAACTTTAAATGGGGTAAGGATGGTTAACTTTGGCTGAGAGAAAATCATACGCAATTTTTTACCTTTATCCATAAAGACTATCCGTGCCCGGAATGGACAACTTTGTTATTTTATTAACAAGATATTAAGAGACAAAATATGTCACGTGACCTCTTTTACGAAATAACCCTTTAACTGTAAATCATAGTCAACCATTCCGGCTAGATTCATATAAGGGAGAACCATACAAATACATTAAAGGTTCAATTTGTATCCATCATATGCCATCTCGGCACCCCATTTTCAATTTTCTTTTTGTGTAATAAAACTATGATAACAGGTCACGTGATGCAAATTTTCGACATTTAAGGTAAACAGTGGTTTAAGGTTATCAAGTTTTATCCTGCTGCTAACTCTGAGCCTGTTCAGGTAAAACACGTCACAGTTACGATCGTTTTCAGATTTTATGCAAATTAGGCTCTTAACCATGCCATGCTCGAGTTGTAAACATTGGCTCGCACGAGGTTATGGGATTTGGCGATAATATAAAGAGATTCAGTCAGAAGCTGATAAAGAACTACTCTCGTCATCATTCGGTATTTATTTTCGTACTAGAGTAACCAAAACAAAGAATTTTACTTCACAACGTACCAGGTGCTCTATCAAGTCTTCCCCCTTCAAGGGATGGCCAGGTCTGCCCAGGGGCGGGGCGTTTGCCAAATTTTCCAACAGTAAAGAATTTCACATTATTTCAGTTCTACTTAAAATAAGAAAAATACCTGCCTATTTAATTTGGCACTATGATGAATACATATGCATATATTTGATCCACATTCAAAATATTTTCAAGCATGCTTGGTCGAACAATCATTCAATTGACTTTAGAAACGCACGAGTAATCGACAGAGGCAACTACCGAATGTAAAAAAAAACTTAGGATAAACTGAAAGCCACTGCCTTGACAATATTCTATTCTTTTTAAATAATGATTCCTTTCATTAGTGATTTCTGTTGTTTTTATCTTGCATTCCGTTTTTCGCACTTTTTACTGTATATATTACTTTATTCGTGTCATTTTTTACTTTTTGTCTTGACAAAGGCTACAGATAAGTAACTGAAGCTCATTTTAAAATTATTTTAACCAGAGAACGTTTTTACATTTTAATCAAGAATAATTTTGCCCTTTGTCAGTGCCAATCAGTAGTTTTCCGTTTAGCACGGGTCATTTGCCGGTAATTGGCTGAGCTTTTCAAACTATTTCCTGTTTAAATACATGTAGTTAAGTTTTTCAGTATACTCGGTCGGTCGGGATATCAGGATTTTAGCGGAGCTCTCGCGGGCCGAAGGCCCTCTCGCGGAACCCCATACTCTTAGAACCTATGCCCGTTATTTTTCATGGTCATGGCTAGCGGAATGTTTCGCGGGCGCGCGTCCGTAACATGTGTGTCCGTGCGTCGCACAAGGTTAGCTCGCGGACGCGTATGACGTCGCAAAACATGCGCGTATGACGCCACACAACTGACATCCAGAATCTTAGCAATTTTGGAACCTAATAATATACATGCAAAAATTTCTGCATTCTGATTGGCTGAGAGAATGTCAATTAATCCCAAACAGTGCAGAAAGTTGAAATTGAGTGCAAAAAGGTGAAATTGAGTGCAAAAAGTTGAAATTAAAATGATTGACAGTTAGGATAGCTGAACAGATTTCGAGCCATGCAGAAACAAAATGGCGGACACAAATTAAACAAGATTTAAACAGTATAACGGAATTTTAATAGAAAGTCTTGAAAGAAAACTGATTCAAAATACGAAAACAGACAAAAGTTCTAATTACTGATAAATTCTAGGAGATTTGAGAAAAAAAGGACACGTGCACAAGTCAACAAAGAAAACGAAGCGGAGAATCAACGAGGCGCCTACGAAAACCCGTGATGAATTTTACGCTGGAGTTAAAACAAATGCTAACCTAAGAATCTAATTAAACAATATAATTACAATAAACAATAACTGTTTACGTTTAAAATAGAAAGAATAAACTGTTCAAGTATCGGGAGTTAAGGAGCTGCCAAAGTGGATTAAAGGCCTTTAGCTTAAAAGAAATGTCCACCCATTACAACAAGAAAGCAAAAAGGCGCCATAAAAGCGTCTAAATCTAACCTCGGTAATGTCCTGTGGAGCAAATGAACTCAGACCTGTGATTAAACATTCTCCTGTGCTGACAAAAAACCGTTTGGAAGCTTTCACCTCGTTGTTTTAGCTTTCAAAGTCGTCAAGAGCGTTGAAGACTTTTCCGATCCCGGCGGCGTAAATAACTGAATAAACAAAACGGCGGCAGCGTACGTCGAAACCTTTTAACAATACCAGCCTGCGGATAAGAGCAAAACCATGGCCGGACGTCTATGTTTTGCTTCGTTCTTTTACAAAGTTTCTAACAGTGGCTAAGAAAGACGAAAAACTTGTGATGCAGTTGTTGTAGAGAGTGCATGAATATTCACGCATGAATTCACCTGTCAAAATTTCGACCAATCTGAAGTGGAGTAATCGAAGCGTGGCAAAGTGAATTTTTGTAACGAAAACAATCGCAGCGTGACAGAAATTTTTGCATGTATATTATTAACAAGTAATCACATGATTATTCTCGTGCAATTTGGAATAAATGAGCACTCGTAAATTTACTCGTGCTCATTTATTCCAAATCGCACTCGAAATCATGTGATTACCTATACAAAGCGAGGCTTTGTTTTTCGCGCGGCTACACGGCCACGTCAGCTCGTCAAACACTTTGGTTTGATCTTTTGCTGTGTTAAGCGGAGAAAACTGTTTTTTTCCCTGCATTTTTTCGCAGTTTCCTACTCAAGACAGGGATACTAATTAAGGGATACTCAGAAGCTGCTAAAGTAGAAAAAGAAGAGCTTTCTGGGATAAAATCTTGCTTCGAGGAACTTCATACGTTTTTATCAATGCGGGAGCAATGCGGGAAGATGTTTGTTTTTCGGATTTCAAAACCGAAGAAGCTGAGATTTAAAGAATTTCCAAGCAGTCGAGGGACTTGAAGGTAAAACAAATTACATTTTTCGATGGGAATTTATGTTGATATCAATCCGTGATTGATTTTTTCTTTGTGTTCTCGTTAATTTCGGAGAATTGTTTATAAAACGTATTGAATTTAATCGAAGACAGCTCGGCCTCGATGCGCTATGAATGGTACGCGTTTTGCTTTTAAACATAAACTTATGGAGATTTGAATAAAATTTTTCGAAAGAAGATTGTGTCGTCCATTTTTATGTGTTTGTTCATTGATTTCATTACATAGGTTGAAAAGCGATTTTATGTAAACAAAACAAGACTTGGATTTTCTAGTTCTATCTTCACTCGCGTCGCCGTATGCAAATATGTTTGTGTAATTTTGATCCAAATTGAGGATCTAATCAATAAGTAATAGCAATAAACGAAGAAAAGCAAGGCTGATTCGACAGTGAAGGAATATAATGAAATTTATCCAATATTTCGAAAGGAACGGTCTTTCTTCTTCAGGGTATTACAAATAATGACTTTGGGTAACTAGGACGTTACAATTTAAATTTAAGTATAGCGTGCAATATGATGCTATATGTTTGTGTATTTTTTGCAATTTTGATTTCCAAATCAGTTTCTCGGGCAATGTTTCATTCGCAGCAGGTGTATTTTATTCGGAAAGTAGTCAAACTAGCTATTCTAGACCGAGAAAAAGTTGTTTTTGTGAACTTTTGTACGGTCTGAATGTACTGTGCAGACGGTCGCGTTATACTGTTTTTGAGAATTGCTAAAATTGAAAAATCGCCCGGTCGTCAATCTTAATTCTTGTGCTGCCGACCTTTCACCTTAGTTAAGCTTATCATCGGCTTTCTGTTCAGAGAGCTACGGTGTTAGGCTCAGCCTATCTATATATGTTACTGAAACTTATACACCTAGCCTACAAGGTCAAGAAAAAAAACCTGACAAATTCTTGATGTCATAAAAACTCAAAAATCTAAACTATACATCCCACAAAGCTGTTTCTTACATAGTATGTGGATACCAGTGTTACAATCTACACAAAACGTTTCAGATTTTAACGATGTTTTGCTTCCGATTTGTCGAAGGTTTTAAATGTGTCACGCAATTCGGCACGCTTTTTCTGATAATTAACCAGTTGAAAGTTATTTTTGAAGACGTTTTGAAGTTTTTGCCGCCATGTTGATGTCCCTATCATTAGTGGGACACTAAGGCCCTTTTTACATTGAAAGAGGATAATCCTAGTGCTAGGATGATCCTAGTATGTTCATTTGGTTCACATGCAAAAATGCGGCTTCCAGGATCAACTTTTCATTTGGTTTACATGAAAAATTCGGCAGGGTGGTCTTTGAGTTTGGCGCGGTTGCAAAGCAAGATGGCGGGCGCAATAACAAAAGCAAAAATGAACCCTGGGGCTTCCGAGGCCGTTTACATGTAGCCTGCGTGGTAGGCGTTCGAAGGGGAAGGGGTTGAATTCAGACGCGCGAGGAAGAGGGGAATATGATCATGAATATATGATCATGGGAATATGCAAAATGTCTCCCCCCTTCCCCTTCCCCTTTGAACGCCTGCCACGGAAGCTAGTTTTCATGGAGCTAGGATGATCATGGCGCTAGGATCATCCTACCTCTCAGATAGGATGATTCTAACGCTAGAATCATCCTAGCGCTAGCGCCAACCCTTCGCATGTAAACTGAAAGCAGAAAACATGTCGCACTCGGATGATCCTAGGACTCCTGGTGCTATCCTCTTTCCATGTAAATAGGGCCTAAGATGTCCGCTCCATACATTTGTACTAAAAATGTCTAATACTTGTTCGCCTATAAGTCTTTAACGAAATGCTCTTGCGCTTCAAAATTTAACTTTAAGCTCTCTACAATTCCATAACATTTTGGAATCGAAATCTGATTTTTCTTTAGGACAAGAGGGTCCATAAAGTTGGGTGCGAAAGACTATACTGTAAAACTGCTAGCAGCTTAATCTTCTTTCAGTATTTTTTTTTATGCGGCGGGGAACGATGAGAGGCGGCTTTATTCGCAGGCTTGGTAGTTAAAGTCGCACACGAGTCACAGGACCCCCACACGGCCGGAGCTTAATCCGGTTTCTATAGCATGAAACAACTAGGAAATATTGCTACTCCCCGGGGATAGGATGCTAGTAATAGCTCTACTGAAACATGAGCAGGGTAATCGACTCCTGCTCTAAGAACTCTTAAAACGAATCCGGAAGTACTTCCGGTTGCAGCAGGAGATCAAATCCGTCCAGTTTAAAAGTTCTAATTGTGTACTTTAATTAATCGCACTCATAGTTAGTTACTTGTAACCAGGAACACGGAATTAAGGTAAAATAATTTTGCTTAAGTGGTACACTTGATAAAAAGAATAATATTTCAGTATTTAATAGCATGAAATATTATAGTCTAGTATCCTTTTATAAAAAATGCATATTATCACGCACTGAATTGAAAGCGAAAGCATTTTGCAAGAAACGGCGGTCGTTCCGTTTGTTTATACACAAGAATCTTGCTTGAATCTTTTTCTGTTCTTCTCACATAATTTATAGTTATACCATACTGAGGATGCAAGTGTACTCCATGCCCTTAGGTTGTGTTAGAACGCAAGAGCGCGCGAAAGTAAAAGACAAAGAGTATGAAAGTGAAAGACGCGCAACAGCTTAGCGGAAGTGAGCGCGGGAGAGTCCCAATGTTTTATTCTTCGCCTGCCTCCTTTTCTTCCTCCCCCGTATTTTGATCTGCGACCGTAGAACATACTACCCCCAAAACAGTGTTAGAGATTACGTCAGGCTATTCATCTTCTCAGCTTTTTGTACCATCTATCAAAATACGATGTAACCGAAGCATTTCCTCGATATATTAAATTCAGTTGCCACTAAATAAGCAGAAAAATAACGAATTTTCTTCCATGCAAATATATTGTATGGAAGAGTTATTTGGCTCACTTTTATCGGCAAGTTCACAAAACAACAATAAAAATACAGGAAACTGAAACATACCTCAGATTGATTTGTTACGGGTAATGTCTTGAGAGATAACTACAATCGATTGTTCACTGATTCTTAGAATCATCGATAATTTACAATACAGGTGTATTCCTAGAAATAGCCTCACTAACAATATTAAAAACCTACCCTTGTAGTACCGGGCAATGCGAAACGCGCATAAATCATTGCAACACTCATATTGTCGTTTTTTGGAAAATCTTTTCGTTATAAGACATTTTTGTCATAGCGAAAATCCTTTCACGCATTAAAACAGAACAAAAGGAGTTATATGCGGTAAGGAGGGTGACAAAATCACAAACATTGATTTGCCAAACTACATCGCCACCGCACGAACTCCACTATTTTCCAGTGGCTAACAGGATAAAATAGTCCACTTTTTAGCCACATACTCTGTTTTACAAAACTTTTTTGTGATGCCAATGGTTTGGCACCTTCTGTACACTTTGTAAATCAAAGTACAGTCAAATGACTAACATTTTACCGCATTTTACACAAGGAACCGCTATGGAAACGAAAATTCAGTGGCTTTTGCCAACATTTTCCTGGCATGCCGGCAGCGGTTGAGACCGAAATCTTAAGGGCGACCGCGGAGATATGGGGGCTGGGTGGGCTCCTATAGCCCCACCAATAATTTTGCCGGGATTTTTTTTTTTCATTTAGAAAAGTACTTCTAATCTTTGTATTAAAGTGCCTATGAAATGAAATTTATTTTTTGATGTATCGAAAGATTCACCTTTTTAGACCTTGGAATAAAAGGTTTAAAGTGTTAGGGACGATGCGAAATGCTTTTTTAATGGTCTCAAAGTTAGGTTGTTGGCGCTAAAAAGTGGCTCCAATTTGTGCGCGGCCAAAACCAGTGTCATATTACACTGTGACGTAAATAGTTGTACAAACTGCTGCGGGAATATAGAGAACAAGAGAGCTGACAAGAGACGTCGCTAGAGGTGGACCAATATTATGTGGCGAGCGGCCTCAAACATACGAGATATTAGAATTCTTCGATAACAGAGGGTGTAACAAAGCTTTATTTTGCTCCAGAGGAAAATAAGCCGGCGAAATACACGAAATTTGTTCGTCGACATCGGAAAGGGTACGTCAAGCGATGTTGTTTTCAATGAAAGCGCTTATTGTTAAGATTAATATTATTTTGCAAAAGAAAATAACATTCCGGCCGGTGAGGCCGTTTAATCAAGCATAATTTTTCCAATCCATATCCTGTTTGGAAGTTCCTTCAAGCCTCGGCTCGACTGGAGAGCCGTCGAAGTCAGTGAGGCCTACAAAAATATACTGACTCGATCGGCACTGACTGGCGAGTAATATAAATGTTTATACGGTATTCCGAATTATAAAATTCAAAGTGCAGCGACGCAAGTGTTCACTGGAAGGCGTCTATTCTACGGAACATCCATAAAAAATCTACACGTACAAATGCGTAAGACTATTCGAAACAAAATACATCGCTGAATCATTGCGTGTTCGATCAGATCAATTTTTATACAATGAAATATAAATCAGACATAAATGTAAACACGATACTTTGAACTCACTTACAAGCCGCCAAGTGGTTAAAATTTTCAGAAACGATCAATCGCTGGCAAGACACTGAACTAAGAGGCATAATTATTACGTATATACTTGAGTTCAAACATTTTGAATAAATAAATAAAAAATACGCTATCAAGGCACCTTGCCGCTAAAAGTACACGATTCACATTCAATTCAGCAAGCCGCCTGAAAAACACCACCTCGGATATGCATAACATATCAGTATAATTTAGAAACTTTCAACTAGCAAGCCGCCAAGACATATCCTTCGCATTGAAAAAAGAACTTTAAGTAGACGAGCGAATTGCCAAGCCGATAAAATAAATTCATAACCTCCACGCGCGATCAATGAACTTCTGAGAAGACCGGCCGAGTCGCTAATGCGCTAATATCATGATTGTTTGTACTACAAATATATCGTTCGCGTTCGAAAATGCTAGTCAACGAGCCACTAAAAAGAAATAACAAAAACGCCTCTGCGTTCAATAAGCTTACAACTCAACTGGCGAACCACTGAGACGCTGTGCTACTGAAATGTATACCTTTCACGTTCAATAATCTAAATGATCAAAGTCCGTCTTCTGCATGTTCACTTCCTTCGCTCAAGCGGCACAGTTGGTTCGTCTCGCTACGGCAAAACTACAGTGGACACGATCATTTCAGTTGATCAAGAGTGATCCGAAACTGATCCTCTTCACCTTCAGAGGACTGTAAAGAAACAAATTAGGCGCTGTCTGACATTTGTACAGCCAAAAACGTTGGCAAAATGACCATCACGCTAAAGGATTCCAAGGGAATTATAGCGTAAACAAACCAATGTGTCATACTATTTACGTAATTTACGTCATCACGCACGCCCACTCGTCCCAGGCTCTCCAAAAATTGGAGCCACTTTTCAACCGAAGTGACGCATCTTCGAGGGCCTAAAAAACCGATTTTCTTTCTTTTCCTCGGGAAATGCTTATTGTTTTCGTTCTTTGGACATAATAAACTAATGAAAAACGAAGAAAAAAAATTCATTTCATAGGCACTTTAAAAGCAAACCCATTTTTTTTGGTTCGCTCAACAACATTTACAATAACCACAATAATGCCGACTATGACAGAACTGTCTTAAGTAAACAGTTGTAATGCAACTGTTAATTCATAACACTGATAAAATGGGACAACAGGAAATTCGCATAATGATTAATGGGTACTGTACCCATTAAACATTACTTATGCGAATTTTCTGTTGTCCCATGTTTCCATAGTACAGTGTATCACGTGTTTTGAAATCGCATCCATTTCTAATTCTCTATTCTCAGAATGTTTCGATCAAATTCAACATGTCTCTAAGCGTTCGCGTTTTTTTTTTTATATCTGTTCCTAGACTGCTGCATTTTTACAATTAAATTTAGACGATCAGAAGTTAGCGACCGAAGTTTCGTTTCCATCCGTGGATGGGCAATTGGCGTTGCAAACGGAATGCGAGCAAAGATGACCCAACAGAGATTAAACAATGTTACAATCTTAAATACGCAAAAGACAAGAACTGACGCTGTGCGACTTGTTGATGTGGCTAGCGAATTTGTCAGTCGAAATGATAACCGCAAACGTAACTTTGGAACATTTACTGACGCTGACCTCCTTCATATAGCCAACTAACTGGACGATATAGAAATAATTGTAAAATCTGCAAAGGACCGCGAACGATAACGCTGCTCACGGAATACGTAAGATCTGCGAGAGACTAACAAGCCAAAAAATGAATCAACAAACATACAACAAACTGCAGGGCTGATCATCTGACACCATCACGACAGAAACCGATAAAGTAGGATCACTACATCGTTCTGAAGAGTTGCAATAACAACGAAACAGCTGTCCACGGTTGCGATCCTACTTTATCGGTTTCTGTCGGCATGATGGTGTCTCGCAAAGTTTACGCCGGTTTTTACGTAGTCAGATCAGCCCTGCAGTTTATTGGACGTTTATTTAAAATACCACACCAGACTGATGAAATACAAAGATTCCATTATGCGGCTTTAAGGAAGGCTTCCTATTAAAAAAAGCGCATTTTATTAGGAATGTTACTTTGCTGGCTATTTACGCTCGGATTCGGATGTTTCTTATAATCCACATATAAGCAATAATCAGTCTTCCTTGGCATGAGGCCTCCTTCGATCCGGTCTCCTTCGAGGTGAGGTCTCCTTCGATACTTTGCTGACTATTCTCGGATTTGGATGTTTCTTATAATCCATATATAAGCCTATCAGTCTTCCTTGGCATGAGGTCTCCTTCGATTCGCTGCTTTTGTTCTGCTAAAAATAAATAAAATACCTTCTGATTTCCTGACTAAGCCAAACCTAGACCTTTTATGTCCCTTTATGTTTTATTTGTTTTATTACAGCCGTGGAGTCTTGGGATGCTGGTCGTACCTTTTAGGTTAAAAAATGTAGTTTTGATACCACGAGGGTGTTTAGTTTCAACCGAACCGTTTATCAGCCTTGCTTTTCTATCAAATCGTTTCATTATTTTATAGCTGATTAGATCCTTTACCACAGGATCCGGTGCTTCTATTTCGTTACGGTGGTCCGTTGCAAATACAGTTACTTGTTTATACCTTTTAGGGCCGTATAAATGAGGTTAAGATTTGTGACAGTGGTCTTCATTAACCCTATTCGGCCTGGGCTTCTTTTTGAGTTCCTTTGACTTCAAGAACATTAAGGCTATGACAATGAAACCAATGGAACGATGACGTCATATCACGTAGTTATTAGGTAATTAGTTATACGGCCGCCATCTTGGATCCGCCATCTTGGATTTCTGAATTTTTTTTAAAACCTCTTAAAAACCGTCCAAATTGACTCAAAATTAATCAAAACCAATAAATAAACGCTAAATGACGTAAAAATATAAACGTTATACCAATAAACATTGTTCTTCTTCATTCAAAGGTACAAATATGCAAATTTCATGAAACATGGTTGTCAAAATCTTGTTGCCATGGAAACATCAAGTCACATGATCAATAAATTGTCATATGAAATTGTTGCCAAATAAATTTTAGGAAAAGTCACAAAGTTTGATGGCGTTTGAATACATATTAAAGAAATTATGAATGTTGAAAGTTAGCGCGGGCACTTTGTGCCCCCCCCCCCCCCCCCCCCCCCCCCCCCCAGGCTGAATAGGGTTAAAGTAGATAAGATAGCCATGCCCCTAATGGCCTAAACCAGTGAAAATTAATCCACAGGAAGGAAATCTAAATGTCACGGGCTCTTTTGCCATGTACCCTTCCCTAATTGTCTCTTTTTTCTTCCTTTCTTGATGAAGGTAAATCGACAAATTAAGAAGAAAGTTACCGCAAGCGATGTGAACAGAGAAGTTTGTTAAACATAGTTTACATACCGTCAAAATCCTTCAATTCTACCGCCAGTGATACTGTTGTAAACCATATTTCATGTTTACAGCTCTCAGTTTAGCGCTTTCCTTTAAAAATTCCTTAAAGATAAAACTTCAGTGACTTATACACTTGGTCAACTACAGTCGCGAGTGCTTTACTGAATCTCTGACATTATTATTAGAATCGCAAACCTCAAAGTGACACATGAACTAACGTTTGACCTGTCGTCATGTTTGACGTCGCGCGCGGTTCACGTTTCAACGACAAGAACCGCATCTATCGGTAAGTGAAAAGCATACGTTTATGGCTAAAAGTTAGGTTCTCAAATTTATACTTGACGAGTTTCCGGCATTTAAACAAAGTTGCGAAGTGAATAAAAACAAATATGCATGGCGCCTTTCAGTGAATGTTTGTGGCGACATCAATACAGAACAGCCATTGATTTAACGAGATGTTAATGTTGTCATGCAGTTTTTTAGGAAGAAATCCTGCCTTATATGATGGCTTAGCCTTGTATAATTCTTGGTTTATAGAAAATGGCTCCTTTGAGATGGCCTACCACGTCGGATATTATGCTAACCACAGAAGTTGCAGCAAGGAAACCGAAGTCTCCTGCAAATTGGGAGAATATTGCATGAATTCTTAGCCAAGCACTTACATATGCTGATAAACACGTCGATCGAACTGAGAGAGCGTAGGAAATGGATTGTTTTCTGGGTGATAACACGAACGTCATTCTAAATCATCGCACTGAATGGCTATTGTTCTCGTAACATTATACTTACAGATTCTCCTTTTGGGATATTATATTTATAAATACCCTAAAAAAAATCCCAAAATTGGAATCTGGTAATTTTTTCCGTGCTCTAGGTCTGTAATATTGCTCATTGTTTTTTCAGACACTCATGGTTTCCATGAACGCGCTGCTGGCTGAGCCGCGCTCATTATCAGTGGAGAAGCCGGTTTAACAAACAATAACTGAATCACGCTATTGTTTCGCACATTCCAAAGAAGCAAAAACAAGAGTTTCTCATTTTCCTTTACAGGCATTGCGTATGTAGTTTAGAGTGCTCCCGTTTAGCAAAATGATGTATAACGCCTCAAGAGCGCCATCTCTGACTAACTTTTACCGCAGTCCGACCAACCTGTATATAACCATCTCGGTAATTGTACTATGTTAGTCTGGAGAACACATTTACAATGCGCAATGCTGTTCATACTAATTATACCATCATTGAGGGTTTCAATTTCTTCAATCACCATTTATTTTTTATTTCAGTTGTCTGTAAACTCGCCTAATCACCTTGGTATAAAGCCGCTTACTTATCAAATACAATATTATCATTAAGTGATTATGACTCTGAAATAGAACCAAAATATTGTATTTTACTACATCTGTTCATTGTCTTGTACTTAAAGCTTGGTTAATTACGATGATATCAATTCTCGGCCTCGCTTTCTGTATTCTAAAGAACCTTAAAATAGCATGTATACACTAAGATAGACTCAGAGCCTTTTCTTTGTCTGTTGTTGCATTCGTCACTTCTGGAGAGTACCGTATTGCCTTCGAAGATTGTAGAAATCAGTGGAAGGTATCTTTATTATAAACCGCAACTCGACGAGCAATAAAATTTAAAAAGATCATGTTTCCTCGGGAGCCTGTTATGTTTTAATATCTTTCTTTTTAATGTTCCTCTTTTCGAGTCAGAAATCGCGAAAATTAGTCCCAACAGACAGTATCAGTTATCCCGAAAAGCCAAAATTTGTTCTCGAAAAATTCTAAAAATTTCCAACCCGCAAGGTGAAACGCCGTAAAAAATTCTTGCTACACGATACTGAGACCCCCTTCATGTTGTTTCGATATCATTAATGTACACATTTAATGCTCGACTTACTATAATATTGGCTCTCTTTATTTTGGTGGAGTATTTTCCGGTATGTAGTAAGTAAAGAAAAGACGAAAATACCGTTGGTTTCCGAATCCGATCTAATGACCCTTTGTGTACCGCGAACTCTAGAGCTTTCGGCTATGTTCACATAACAACGACTCAGGTAAACAAACGTAATCAGACGATTATGATTTCCGGGATTAATGAATTCATTCCGGAAGCGTCTTTTTAATATATTTTAAATTCCATACTACATTATTAATTTAAGTTGCAGTAACCTACGGGCTCTACGTTTTGTGCAGTTTCTAGTACGAAAAATGGGCTTGTTCGTGAAAAGCTCCAATATAGGAATTCTGACGGGATTATCCATCGCTTTATATTCGAGAGAATATAAATGCACAGCGGCTACGATTACTTTCATACATTCTCTTTAGACTGCAGTGACACCAGCTGAATGGTCTCTAAATTTTCTTCCCATACTACTGTAAAACAAGCCTGTTTTCAGCCGGCTTAATAGCGTTAACTGTTTTTCGAAATAATAAAAAATAAAGTAAATAAAGTGCTTTTGAATGGATGTAAAGTAATCAACAATTCTACTAAAAACCGCTTTTCGAATCCCTCGGCCCGCTACTTTTTTTTTTTGGCTAAATGCTTTTATTTAATTTTTTGTTTTGGCTGTAACACTACGATTGTTAATAGTTCGATCTCTTTTTTAGAACAGAAAAAATAGACGCAACAAAACTAAGCTAATAACTACTAAAACTGAGTATCATGCTACAAAATAAAATAAATGAAATCTATTTTGCATGTTCGCAAAACTTAAAATATTATGATACGAATTATTCACTAAACACAAGAAGAAGTTATTGAAGTGAAGTTTTCCTTACCTTTGAAGGTCTCCGCTCTTTCATCAAGTTTTACCATGAACAGTAGCAACCAGCTGAGTATACGGCGAACAACTTTCAAGAACTCTCCGACTATCAAGACTACATATTAAAAGGAGTGGCAATTCTGGATAGCTATCGTCATTACTGACAATAAGTAAAAAAGGGGAGGGGAAGGGAGGATTTGGGGCGCTCGTGAAGGAAGGGTGGAATGTCGCGCCGGCTATTTTGCCTACGATTATCACATGCGACACGCTTACGCCATGACGACAACACGAATCGCATCGTGTAAATCAATCTACAACATCCTCACGACAGTCGCACACAACACGAAAAATGTCGTAGGCTTATTTAAGGCGCGGGCACTATTTAAATGGGGTGTTATAAAACAACAGAACCGTCAACGGTTGAAATTTACATTTCACTGAAGAAGGGCTAAGCCCGAAACGTATGAAAAATTTCCAATCTTTGGCACTTTCTAACATTAACATTTTCCATAATTATTTATTGTGTCACTTCAGCCTGCATTTTCTTTTTGTGTTTGTTCGTTGTTTTTTTATTTTTATTTTCATAATGAAGTCTTAGTGACGTCGCGAGAAAAAAATCGAAGCATCCGGCCCGGTTGGCCGTGTATCGCTGATGGCCAGTTTCTTCAGATCTGTATACGTTCTGTTAATCCACTTTAAATATTTAAAAATATATATATTTCATTAGTTAGCAAATACTTTAATGATCATTTTGTCATTTCTAGATACGTAGACACAGATCTATCAGATTTCTACAGTTAGAATTGCTTAAGAAAGAGTTCTGGAAAAAGCCGGCAAAAGCATCTGAACGACTATTTTTTTGAAGAAAGAAATTCAACGAAAAGTAAAACTTGTCAAAGTTAAGGACATTCCAACATCTGCCGTTCTTTACTGACATGCATTGTTTCCATGAAAGTGACTTCTACAGCCGTTAGTAACAAATGATGAATATTGGTAGCGTTCTTTATGCATAATTCAGTTTTCAGATTTAGGTAATCCAAAAAAAATATCCGAAAAAAGGATTGATCCCTTCTGTTTATCATCCCCATTCCTGTTCGTTTGTGCTGGTTCTAAACAACCATTGATCTGAAACTATATAGTTCGCCAAATGGAACGTACAATTTAAAACCAGATTTTGATACCAATCTGAAATATCCACCTGCGGACGTGGATCGTCCAGATTGGTATCTAACTATATTACCCCTAAATGGAAAGGAAAATCAAATTTAAGTTAAAAGGAACGCGAACATAGTTAGAGGTTAACCTTGGTATCCATAATAGTAATGATAAACTGCTGTTACACGAGCCAAATAGAAACCATAAATAAATAAATAAAACGACTTTGTTTAACAACTGATAACACTTATCAATGAGTTCGTTTATTAATTATTGGGATTGTCAAACTGCTCGTCGAAAAATAGTCACTGAATGACAACTCATGACAACCAGGCTGCCATAAAGATTTTATTTTTGAAGCTGAACATTGAAATTACAGCTTACCCTTATTTAGCCACAGATATAGGATAATTGCTATTGTGCGCAAAGTAAGTCATTTCAGTGCTTTGTCTCACTAACCCATTCTTTCCCTACCATCTTATAATAATTATAATTATAATATGACCGTACGGCCCCGCTGACGCAATCCTACAGAAAATAGAGGGTGCGTTCCTTTGGGATGATCTGGATCCGGATCAATGATCCAAGATCACTCGGATCATGAAGCATCAAAGGCACCGATGAATCCATTCTGGACAAGGATTCATCGGTGCCTTTGATGCAGCATGATCCGAGTGATCTTGGATCAGTGATCCGGATCCAGATCATCCCAAAGGAACGCACCCTCTCGCAAGGTGGCGTGAGCGGGGCCGGAAGGGTTGACGTGAGCCGGTCCGGAAAAAGCCGTCCGGCCCCACTCGAGTTCAAGTGACCTCGCACTGCACGACTATTCTTGTACTTTCTAGTCATATTATAAAATACTTATTGACTGAGTTAGGTCAGGCCGGACGGAAAATATCAGTGTGGCTCTTGGTCATGGCGAAACGGACCTCGCTGCGCTCGGTCCATACGCCATGACCTCGAGCCAAATATTTTCCCGTCCGGCCCTCCCACTCAGTCAATAAGCGCATAATATTTACATAGCGCTATCAGTCCGTCACCGTCCAATAATGCTTTACAGATTAAGTAATGATCCGCATAAGAAGGATAGCGCTGAACGGCAATGGAATGTCAAACACGATGGAATGTCAAGATTTTTCATTGTTACAACTAGCGATCTCATTGGCCTAGACTCAAAAACCGCTAAAAAGTTAAGGTTAAAGGCGTATTTTGTCTAATTTTTTTTAAGGTTTCAAGTAATTTGAGACCCAATCGCACAAAATACAATTTTTAAAATAAATTGTATTTGGGGAACTTCATCAAAGAAGCAAAATTATTAGCTATTGTCTTCTGTTATTCTGATTGATTAAGCACGAATATTTCCTAAAATTTATTTGACGCAAATGGATTTTCTTTATTTTTATAAAGAAATATAATTATTAACCATCAGCTCCTCCTCTATTCTTGAAATCAAAGATATTCTGTGGGAAAGAGCTAATGCCGCAGAACAATGAAGTTTGCTATCGTTCTTATGTGGCACAATACTTAATGTAGTCAGTTTGCGACAAAAAAGTTAAAAATACATCTACTTTACAATTTCAGTGGTAAAAAGTTACAAATAAATCAATAATGATATAGTTAATTCAGTAGCATTTCTAGTCTAATCATGAGAATAAAATTACAGTAACAATGATAAGTCAAAAAATGTAATGATGATTAAAAGATAAATTGATAAAAGTAAGACTACATAATATGTTGTGAACCTGATATTAAAATATTTATATTATCTAAAACTTGATAATAAAATAGTCTGTGTACGGCAAACCTCTATTTTATCAATAATAAATCACAAACTCTCCTCAATTCAGTTTCCTTAAGGGGAGGGTGGCTGTACACACGCCAATACTTT
Organism: Dendrophyllia cribrosa; assembly: GCA_024195265.1. NCBI lineage: Eukaryota > Metazoa > Cnidaria > Anthozoa > Scleractinia > Dendrophylliidae > Dendrophyllia > Dendrophyllia cribrosa. Next base: position 42,327,943 of record JAJLRJ010000003.1, on the reverse strand, counting down.
AATAACCAGGACTGGATTGCATAGCCACTGAGTTCGCTTCAGCGTAAATAAGTTCATCCCTCAATGTATTTACTGTTGAGTTCGCGACAGTATAGATAATTCTATGCCCTTAACCCTTTACGTCCCAATAGCCGGTTCAACATTTAATTTGTCATTGCGATATCAATGCATAATCAAGTATTTAGAACATGAGAATTAAGAAAATGATCTCCAAATATGAACTTCCTCAGTGGAACTTTTAACAACTTCTCCCCCTTAGTACTGTAAAGGCCGTAAAGAGATCGGTAAGGAGAATTTGTATGTTGAAAAAAAGGGTTAGCTATAACAAGAACTAGATTGCGTTTATCCATTTTCCTGCTAAACTCCCTCCCTTAAAAATAACAAGAATAATATTTTTATATATAAATTTACAAAACTCGATGCTCTTATAACCTCAGAAGAAAGAAAACTATACATAAAGTATGAAAATTAAACATGTTAAATCGTATCTCTTAACTACACCTGGGAATCATATTTACTTCTAAGTTCGCTTCAGCATACAGTACTCCATATTTCCTTTTTACCGTTACGCTCGCTTTAGCATGCAGTAGTCCATTTCCTTTAACTATTTTTTCTAAAACTCGTCTCTCTACAAACATATTTATTCTGGTAAGTGCTCGGTGTTATCATACTTTATAAGATTATAATTTACAAATTATGTTTAGGAGTTTTCTTGCTCTTCACTCCTAAAAGTTTCTAAGTTTAAAAAGACAAAATACAAGAGCTTTCTTTCATTCTTTTGAATGCTCGCTTACACGTTGTTTTTTAAAGATTCAAAATATCATTGGAAGGCTTGTTCCTAGAAGTGACAATAAAGTGGTTTTCGAATGAGCCGGGTAGAAAGTAATTCGCGTTTTGTTTGGTTTTGCATTACCACGCTCTGTGATTGGTTAAGAAAACTTGCGCGCATAAAGTTCTCCCGCGCTTGATGTTGGTTATATATTAACTTAACATAACCAATGAAAACTTAACGAGTTTTCATTGGTTAGTTGAATTGCATGTCTGTGTCTGTTGTGATTGGCTAGAGTGATCACTTAGGTTTTGGTTTCACGACACTCAATTGAAAACCATTTATTACCATTACATTGTAACTGTTACTGTTACACATTCCCAATTTATTGTTTTTTACTTTTTAATAGTTTCCGGCATCCATAGGATTCGTATTATCCGTGATTTCAAAGTATTAACCGATCCTTTTGCCCGTATACTGCTACAGAAGACAAAACTGTTTTTTGTTAAAATAAAAATGAATATTACTCTATTGCTCAAAAGCAGTTTGTTTAAACAAAATACCATTTATACAGTGATACTTTACTTGACTGACCTACAACCAGTTGTACCACCTCAAATTCCTAAACATCATTTTCAATTTACCAATTGAAATCTGTTTTAAATTATAAAGCGATTTTTCACTGTGACGCTGAATTTCATAAACAATAAACAAATGAAATAATCTTGCTATTTCCTTGTTATTTCGACTTTTGTTTGTTTGTTAATTTCTATTTGCCAGTTTTAAACTTTTCAGCGAAGTTGCTTTTTAGTGACTTCACAAAAAATCCGTTTTTTTAACTGGAACGGGTTAACGTATCTGGTTATTCCATGAAACTAGTCTGTGGATATCACCAGTGTCTTTCAATAAAATGTAACAATATCTAAGAGTGCCAATTTTTATGCGGACCACAGGTGCGTGATCTGCAATAAATGGCGGTCATCGATTTAGTGCTTAGAAATGCAGTTAATTACAATTAATATACGAGTATGATTATTTACTGTATCTCATGCACGGAAAACTACCACGCTTTTAAAGTGACCCCTTCTTTGCTCCCATTTTGATGTCGGTACCATGGGCGTCATCCATTCGACTTAAAATTCCGCCGGATTAGAATTTCTGAAAATTTAGGCGGTAAAGGTAACAATAATTTTCGATTTCACCGGCATTTTCGAGAAAAGAGGACAACCTTCCATATTTTTTAAACAATTCTTCCCGAAAATTTCCGTTTCTTTTGGTTTAATTTCCTTCCCGAAATTTCCAGAAATTTCGGTTAATGGTTCGCAGTTCGGTTGTCAGGTTTTTTCGATTTTCACTCTTGGATAAAGAGAGGCAAGTGGGAATTAAGTATTTTGCCCAAGAACACAACGTATAGGTGGTTTTCACGTTACGTCACGGCGGCCATGTTGGTGCACACCTACAAAAGAATTTTAATGAACTTCTTTTGTTATGTGCTCCAACATGGCCGCCATGGCCTTTGTCATTTGAGTCCCACAGGACTGAAGGTCACGTGAGTGAAAACCATCAATTGTGCCCGATGGATAGCGATCCTCGAACCCTTTGCCATTTGCTGATGACCAGGTGCTGGGCTACCGCGCCTACACTTGATAACGATCAGTCCTGAACCACGCCATTCAATATATTTAGATCGCTTGGGGTGTGGGAATACTGCCTGAATGATTCTAACAAGTTGATCTTGAAAGTTATCCAGGTCGCAATAATAACTATCGTACTACAAATGGGTGTGGTAGCCAAAACGCTAGAGTTTGCCATTTTCATTAATCCTACAATTTTTTCATACCGAGTTTGCATTTTTGGAGAAAATGATATTTAATGACAGTTGCTGAAAACACAAGACACAAGGATCTTAAAACTAAAATATTAAAGCAGGTGATTCAATTAAATGAAAGGACGCTTTGAAGTGTGAATTTCCCGCCAAAACGCCAATATTTTGATTGGATTAACATCTTTCTTTTTTTTCAGTTTTGAGAGCGAAAATCTGAAGAAGAAAAAAACTAAAACACGATTTTGAAAATTAACAGTTCTATTCTGCTATAAAAGTTCAGCTTGACTGCCTTAAGTAATATAAAACTTAATTAACATCAGGCGCTTTGGTTATCACATATCCGGATATGATATAAATCTTCTGCAGACCTTAAATGACAGCAAAAATCAACCATGCAACAAAGAAGGTCTAAAGTAGCAAATTATTGTTCGTGCCGCTCCTGTTTAAGGCACCATTAATTCAAGGAGCGACCATGCCCCCTCACCTCCCAGGGCCAATTTCTGGCCACCATCATTTTGTGAAAAAAGTCGGCAAATACATCTCGGTGGGGACAAATGCCCCGGCGTTCAGAAAAAAACAAAAACAAAAAAGGCTATCTTCGAATCTCGTTTCATATAAAAGTTACTTGAAGGCAAACTAAAGGACTATATGAAGTGTGAATCCAGGATTCTTTGACGTCAAATCCCCTGGGGTACATGGACGGACGCCAATTCCTCATTCCCTGGGAACACGAAAAAATGCCTAACTAATTCTTAGGGGTGGGGTGGAGGTGGGTGGTTATGGGCACTGCTGAAATTGACTGATGCATAGTACACTGGAAAATAGAATTGAGGATTGGATTAAACGATAATAACTTTTAAATGCTTTACCTAAATCCGATTAAAAACGGCAACATATGAGACAGACACAAATGCCTTGGGGTACATGGAGGGAGGCTAATGCCTGATCCCTGGGAAAAGAGCGGGCGAAAACCCCTAATTAATTCTTAGAGGTGGGGGGCATGGAGATGGGCAATGCTGAAATTGACTGATTTATAGTACACTGGAAAAAACGGCAACATAGGAGACGATACCTTAGTGTTTACATTGAGACCATGAAAAAGGCGAGAAAGTACATGGGACCGATAGATTTTCGCGCCAAAAATTCGCCCTGGTTCTCTTTTATTATTTATCAGCAATGTTAACAATTATCACAAAAAGCCTTTTAAAAAGGCAGATTTAAACAATTCTTTCTATAAACTGAAACGTAGTTTCCAAAATATTTGTCCCATAAACAGCCGGAGGAAAAAGTAATGAGAACACATTTATCCTACACAAGAAATCATGAAGAAAAAAGTTCTTGAACGTATCAAAGTTGATCTAGCGGTAAGCGGTGCACGTGCAGAAACTAGAATCTAATGGTAAGATGAAAATGCTTTTTTACTTATACATTAACCCTTTGAAAAACGAATCGGGAGATGAAGAAAAGCAATTTAACAACAAGTTCATTTCGGAAACGAAATTACTGGAACTACTCGACAAGGACCAGAATGTTTTGCTTGCCGACTGTGTTACAGAATGGATGTAATTGTAGAAATTAGTTCAAGGACTACAACTGCCAGTTCTATAAAATCAAAGAGCCGAAGAACGATTTTCGTTGCAAGTTTCAAACAAATTCTGCAGCGAAGCAAATTCAAGCGTATTGTCGGATATTCGCTGCCACATGGCGAATTTTAATTTTGGCGCGAAAACCGATGCGATCGCACGAGTTCAGTTTTCTCACCTTTTTTCTGAAGTTAATTAATATAATAGAATTTAGGTAAAGCCAGGCGCGTAGCTGGGGTTTCAGAAGGGTCTGAAGGTTTTGTAATGGGGGTGAATGCAGCGAGCGCCGGAGGCGCGAACCTCTAGGGGGGTGTAGGGGCATGCCCCCCAGAAATTTTTGAAATCTAGCGGCTCGGAAATGCTATTTTCAGCATTCTCCACAAGATATTTCGTCAAAAAAATCAATCTCGATTAATATAAGTGTAAAATGACGGGTATATTTTTAGTGCTTACAGATAGATTTTGTTAGCTTGATATACAAAACACTTGATACATATATCCTGGCCTGACTTAACTTAACCAGTACTCCCGGTTACGCATTTTGCTACCCCTTTTTTGTCAAATTCCAACTGTTTTTTAACTTCAAATTAATATCTACGACAGCATAATTCTTAAACGAGAAAGATCGATGCACGTTCCTGTCTGTCAATTATTCTTCAATTATTATTCTTAAATCTGTTCATACACTAAGCTGGCAAACTGCATCATCCTCGGGTGAAGGCCTTCGAATAAATCCACTACCTTCTCTAGATTGACAGGCATATCGTATTTGATATGCATTAGAGCCAGGGAGGAGAGCCTACTCTCTCCCATGGTGCACCTCATGTAATTGTTCATCCTCCTCATTGTGCTTATCGAACGTTCGCATTCACAACTGGTCACTGGTAGGGTGGCAGCAATTTTCAAGAGCACGCACAGGTTGGAGAAGTTGTCAAGATCACATGCTTTCAGTGCCGAGGCACACGAATCAGCAGCAATTTGCCCGTTCTGTACCATAATCTTCCACCTTTGAAATTCGAAGGAAAGGAGCTGAGGAGAGGGTAGGTCATCTTGATAAAGATCCACTAAATCAGTGAGCTGCTGAGCAGTGACCTGGCTTTCTTGAATAACAGAGGGCGCTAAACCAAGTAGCTTGGAGAGTACAAATAACTCGTTTATATTAACATTTCTTTTAGTTTGACCACCTGCACATAATTTCAATGCTAAGTATTCAGCGTTTCATTTTCAGTCCGCCATTATTGATCTTCAAAGGGGGTTCGTTCGAACCCCTCAACCCCCCCCCCCGGCCTGGCCCCCCTCCTACGCGCCTGAAAGAATTTAAAAGTGATTATCATTTAACCCATTATTCTCAATTGTTTTGTCCAGTGTACTCAGATGTTTACAAATCAGATGTATCCACTATTATTTTTAAAAACATGGTGTCATCTCGCACATAAGCGTGATTATTTAATTCTGTCAAGGAGCAAAACATGGGGCACCCACTTGCAATGTTTGTTTCTCTTCTTGGTCTCTGGAAAGAAGAGCTGCTTGGATCAGGTCTGAAGGCGTCGATCACGTGTTCCACGTTGTCCTGATCCATTAACATAAAAGTGACCTTCTGTCTGAACGGCCAGCGGAGCAACGCATCGTACTGGCCGCGCATGATAACGAAGAATACAGAGATATGTGTACCGCGGCCCATGCCGTCACCGTTTAAATAGATGCGCGCGCACATCTTGTAACCATAACGACTGGTGAAGAAGCACGGGCTGTAAAAAGACACTTGCTGTCCGCTGACTGCTTCGTTTCGTTTCCGTGCGTATTCCGTTATTTTCCACAGCAACTGACCATCATAACTTGAAAACTCTTGTTGCCTAACGTACTCCTCTAAATCAGCCAGGGTGACATTTCGCAGAGCCAGCGTGTGTTCAATGGACCCCATCCGTCTCTCCGTCCTCCTTGCAGTCTCCTGGACAACCTCTACCTGTCTTCTAACATTACCCACTTCTCGACTCGTCTCCAATGCGGTGCGATTGTTTTCCACCAAAAGCACTTCGTGGTCAGCAGTTTTATTCTCGAGGTTGGTCAGTCTCCTGGTAATGTCGGTATTTGGTAAGCTACCTTCAGAATCGGGAAGTCGTTGTCCAGATAATACTGCACCCAATACATTTACTAAAGCCTTTCTCTCTAAAGAGGTTATCCGCTCACTGTGTTCTCGTAATTTTTCCTGCAGATTCCTCATCGTCTCCGAGCTATTTTGCATCTGGTTAAGAAGGTCTTGGACGATACTATCATAGTTTGTGAATATCTGAGGACTTCTGGACATGACTCTGGAATCATGTCTTACGATGGCTTCCATTTCATTATTAATTCGAAGAGCAAACTGAAGAATGAGAATGCTGTGGTGGGAATTTTCTTTCTTTAGATGTTCCTTCTTTTCCCTGTGGTTGAGGACCTGTCAAAGTACGTTAGGAATACATTTGAATGGAGAAAACAACGAAGTGTGTTTAAAAATCCAAACATTCCAGATGGTAGTCCAAAGTGGGTCACTGGCAATCGCAACTAGTGGCGGATCTAGGGCAAGGGTCGGGGTACCAGTTCGGGGTTCACTTTCTCCCCCCCCCCCCCCCCCCCCCCCCCCCCCCCCCTCCTCCTTACGATGGAGTCTGGATCCACACTGGCAACTATATAATTCTAGAATAACTGTTCTTTAACTGAGTTATCATTCATACTCACTTTTCCTGTCCAGAATATCAAGGAAACACATATCACCTTGTCCTGGATAGGTGAGCAAATCTTGGTGTCATTGGTACACACACATAAATAAAAAAATGCCCCTTCTATGAAGTCGCTTAACCCTTTTGAAATGTTCCATATTTCATAAAATGCAATTCATTTTTTTTATTGTCGATGCTTTGTTCACTTGTACTGCAGAAAAGACCAATTAAATCTATATAACTCTCCAAGAGTCTTTACCTCTTTCTTGGAACAGCCAATCTGGGAGAATGGACATGGACCCTGAACTCCTTCGCAGTCTCCCATAACAGGGTTTTGATGATCTGACAACTATAAATGCAGGGCAAAATGGTAATAACATTAAAGTTCTCTTTACAACAAACCATAGTTTTGAGACTGAGAAGTTAACCCATGCCAAAAAATCTGGAGTCGTCTCACTCTTTTATTTTCCAGAGGCGAGATAAGGAGTGTTTGTGTTTATCTATACTTAGTCGGTTTTTTAGTTTGCGTTGATTCTTGGGGCATTTAAAATATTGTATAGTAGTCCAGTAAAATTATATTTATTTATCAATCTATGCCTGGTAATTATAATTGTTTGGGTAAAAAGCGTTTATTTCAAGCGGAATACTCAGGCCTGAATACTTATGAATACTTATTACTTTTAGGAAGATAAAATCTATTATCTTACCTTCCCCCGAGGAATGCCCTCTTTATTACATTTGGCACACACAATTGGATAAGCTGGGCATTCATTCTCTTGATGTAGCTACAATAAAATAATTTTGAGAATTTCTTGTCAATATCCATGATTGATTAAGTAACAAGGCATACTAAATCAAGCACCAAACCTACCAGTACAAAAATCCATCTACATGAAAATGAACCTCTTCCTCCCCCTTTGGAACAATTAAGGGATACCAGTTGTGAACACACGTTTTTCTTCCTGCAGCTACTACCTTCTTATGAACATCTTACACACCAACATCGTTCGACATTGGCTTGTTTTCGTTACGTGCGGCACGTAAGGAGGCATTTCAAGCAAGTATCTAGGTACCCAAAACGGCCTTTATGTCTTAAACGGGCGATGTTACGAAGAATTTGTATGAAATATGTGACCAAGTAACTTTCATTGCAAGAGATGGTCTTAGAATTTGAAAAAAAAAAAAAAAAACAACGGCCATTTTTTTCCATTTCCATCTGGACCATCCGCAGACAAACACAGTTGACAATAGTTTCAGTGACCATTATTTTCAGATTTCCGTAGGACGAAAAAGTGTGTTTTGCCTTTGTAAAGTGATACTAAAAATCGGCGAGAAATAACACCAGGAAAGGAAATCTGATATATGATTTATGATACAGTACCGTCAGCTTGATTAAGGCTATCTGAGTATGGCAAAGTCCGCACTCCACTTGTCGATGCATGCATTCGTTTTCCAGATGCTCGGGAAGATCAGCTTTTTTCACCAACATGCCACACTCAGGATGTACACAGGGGATTTTAAGAAACTTACAGCTGTTGGTGTGGCCCTATTGAATCGAGTAAACTAAAATTTAGTATTACTACCATATTTATACACATACAACATATACTTTCTTGCATGGAAGGTTACATAGAATTGATATACTATACAGTAAATTGAAAATATATGGACAGTACAATATATTAAGTAGCCTTTCATACCTCCAAGTGCCTGACTTCCCCTTTCCATTTGCACCCGTCATCCATGAATGTGCAGAAAACAACGAGAGCAAATACTTCACGACGCATAAATTTGTCAGCAAAAACCTGGTAAAAAAGATGACTGTCTATTAATTTTTAAGAAGAGCTTGGTTTCAAACTGGTAATAAAAAGTTTTACTTAAAAAAATACTTAAAATAACATTTCCACAATAAATAGTTCCAGAAACTAACATGTATTATTTGACGACTTTTTCAGTCAGTTTTGTTCTTGACCTGATACTGATGCCGAAACTAAAAGGTATTAAAAGGTACTCCTCACGCCTCTTAACCGTTCAAAGATACAGCAAGTACTGATTTTCTATTAATTTTCAACTGTAAATTTATTTAGGAACAAACAAAAAAACCATACCTCATTTGGACGAAGTTGCTTCTGGTCCACGAGGCAAACCATTATCATTAGAACTGGGTCTCTGTTGAAGTTTAAATTTGTTTTTAGTTAATTTTAATTTTTAACTAAGTGATTTCTTTTTTTCAAACTAGATAGTTTTTTAACTAGGTTATTCTTCTATCAACTGTCTGAAAAGGGATTTTCTTTATGGGGTGTGGTTTAAAATATAGGCGTTTTTTTTTTTGTCTTTTTTTTGGGGGGGTGGGGGGGAGGTTAAAAAATATATATTAAAAAAGGGAATCTTATTCCGCTGTTTACTTTTCTTTCTTCCTTTCTCACCCCCTCCCTAATCCTTATTTAACCTCCATTCCCTTATCACCCTATCTACCATTCCCCCGTAATTTACTACCATCCCCCCTTTACAGCATAACATTGTAATTACGAAATAAAGAACATTACATTTTCGTACCTACCTGGAGGTTGAACTTACAACCTTCAGATCTGATGTCCACTGTCTTCACCACTATACCACACAGGACAAGGTTGCAAGTTCCCCTATACCTCTTTGTATTATTACTTATTTGGTTCCAGACTCTCCTCGGCCAAAAAATTAATTATGCAAAAATCTCACTTATGAAGTGGATTATGTGAGTATTTAAGTAACAATGCGTGTAAGAACTAGGCAATCCTCTATTGTTCTGCGGCATTTCGCTTTCCCCCGATACGATTGTTTAGATTTTCTTACTGAGAATGCATCAACCTATGGACAACACGTTTTTGAAATAAAATGTACTGAAACTTTATTTTAAAGCGATATTTCTTTTGTGTTACAAGATTTTATCCAATCATGAGACTAGTCCAAAACAATGGCCAAGAAAGGCTTCTAATTTTCCATGTTTCCCACATAGAAATTTTGCTGCATTAAAACTCAGAATAGTTTTCAGTAAAAGGGAATCAATAAGTAAACTAGAGAGAAATAAATGCGCTACCTGATGAAGTGATAGTAGATTTTCATGTTTTAGCCAATGAGGTGGACCGTTTCAACAATATCACAATCACGCTTGGAAATTTTTGATCGAAATTGGGCCATGTTTTTTTGATACAAGTTATCTTTGTCAGTTTTCCTCCAATTCGCCTCATATTTTCGACGATAACAGATATTGTCATTGCAGAGGGAACTATGGTTTTTGATTTTTATTTTTTAGTGTTTTTGGCGGGAAAGTGACGTCACAAAATTGGCGCCAAAATTTACATGTCACATTTCGAGCTATTTTGTGACAGTTTCAAAAAGAACAAGTTCCAAAAACTTCAAAACTGAAGAGATAACTGAAATATCTTGAATCAGTGAAAAGATATCATTATTTGAATTTCGAAATTCCCGCCATTTTGTTACTAAAAATAGCTTAAATACAAACTTCAACTAATTATATCTCTTGACCGAATCAAGATATTTCAGTTATCTCTTCAGTTTTAAAGTTTTTGGAACTTGTTCTTTTTGAGGCTGCATTAGTTTGTGGAAAAATTGTGTAGAAGAAAAGACTTGGCTAAACCAATTAGAAGGTCCGAAGAGAGGCTTCTCCTGAAAATTTGGAGTAAATGCATATATGTTTAAATCTTTTGCTTCTTCTACGTAGGGGATTTTGTTGTCTCGTGGCCCCTTGAAAGCGATAAACATTCAACGAAAGTCTGCTGGAAGGGATGTTTTTTCGATGCTCGCAGTATTAGAAAGGGTAGAGAAGATGGCAAATTTTCTTATAAAGGCGAGCTACATTAAAATTTGGGCAAACATTAAAACGGTCGATAACGTGAGCTTCGAGTGTTGTGATGAATTAATGAAGTTTAGGTTTTATGAGGAACGTGGACTTACGACTGTCAAGTTTTCTTTTTCTATCCTGAACTGGAACGCTGCCCTTAGGAATTTAGCTCTTGATAATTAACTACATTAAACAAGGTGAACGAAATGGAAAACTCACAAAGTATACCTTGTGAAAGAAAGGAAATCTAGTTTTTATTGACGTTTTCTATGGCGTTGCCGTCGTGGTTGCTTAAAGTTCCTTATAACTCGATTTCAAACGTCACATTACCAGGTCGCCACTCGAAAAAAAATAACTAACGAGTCAAACCCGGCCAACCCATGAATGTTACATGACAAGGCCAAACACAACACTGAGGGATACGTCCCTTGCTCTTTTCAAACCGCAGTGATGTTAGTTCTTTAAACCCCCTACCAGTTTTAGTTTGGGACGTGTAGGAGACAGGGGCTTTTTAGGCTGCGGTCTTCTACTCTGAGATGTTATAGTCCAACAGAGCTAACCAGGCGGCGTCCGTTTTTATGCCTTTGACCGCTGGGATGATGATTTACAGACGTAACTGAAATGCGATAAATTGTACTGTCTAGGACCCCAACAGAAACCTGAAAATTAAAACAATCTTTATAACAAAATAACATTTATCTGATTGCATTTATAGACTTACTGAATGAGATTTCCCAGACAAGACTGACAATAGAAGTGTCCACAGCTTGTTTGCATGGCTTCTCTCAACAACAGTTTACAGTAAGAACAAAAGTACTTAGTATCAATCTTGGATTTGTCAGGATTTGCTAAACGATAACCGGGCATTCTGACGCGTGAAATGGTCACCACAGTCAAAAGGTCATAAAACTTTGTCCAATGGAATCTCCAACTGCACAAGTCGCTCCTTTGACTTTCACGTAAGCCGTCTGGAATCACTCTTGACAAAGGTAACTAGGAAGGCAAAACGAAAGTTTAATTTAGTCTGAAGGCTTTTTTTCTGCTTAATTGCCAGGAGGCTCGACGGCTACAGTTTGGTGTTTAGGTAAATTACAACTGCATCAATAATAGGGCTGTGTCACCATTTTGTAGTATTATTTTAACACTATTCAGACTGGGGGGGGGCTTTTTGAACCCCCCTCCAGTAAAATTGTGATAACTCTCACACCGAAATAGCTATGAGGCTGAAATTTTCTGACTTTTCCTAGAATTTATCTAGGGACATTTTAGTATCCATAACACGTCAGTGTGATTAACCATGTTGCCATGGCAACCGGCTTTTGACACATAGGTTTTCAAAATATTAAAATATGGTGAATTTTTTATTTTAAGATCTTGTTCTTTGACTTATAGTGCATTTTCTTGTTAGAATAGTTTTTTCTTGGGACTAGTTCTTGAAAGACATCAAAAATTTTTAACATCAATTATTTGGGGGGGAGGGGTAGGTAAATTTTGCTCTCTTTTACTTATAGACAAACATTTTGTACTATTTATTAAATAACACTTCTAAGTTCATTGTTTGGATAATAGACATTAGTTTGATACGTGTTTTATACATTCTGATCCTTTTCTCTTTTAGATATTTTTTAAATTTTAATTTAAACAAAAAAAAAATCCAAGATGGCGGATCCAAGATGGCGGACAATAATTTCAAAATTATACTTTTATCGCATTTAATTGCTTTTTCTCGCTTTACAAGTGTGTCCTTGTTTGTATTTATTATGTTTTAATATTAAAGAGATGATTTTACAGTTATATTTGATATTTTAAGTATCTGGATGGAAAAATATCAAAGAAACGTCGGAAAAACAAAAAATGACGTCATTGTGACGTCATAATTGGGTGTGGCAGGTCAAAACTGGGTGTGAGGTTTTCTTGCATGGAGGTGAACATTGTGTGAAAATTTCATGGTCCTAGCCTTACTGGTTCCAGAGATATAGAGGGGGGTCCGAGGAGCCCCCCCCCGCCCAGTCACAGATTGCCTAAAAAAGCCCAGTCTGAATAGGGTTAAAAAAGCCAAATCTTCATATCAGTAGAAACCTGAAAACAATGGTGGAGTTTTGTTAAAATTATTCTACTAATACGGCTCTAAGAGTAAAATAGGTATCTTGGGCTACAGATTGAATTGCATATTTTTTTCAAGTTTATCACTTGTGTGTGTGGCTGTGTGACCGTAGTTCTGTTAGAAATTGGTAGCGCACTAAGCTTCTTTCCTGATCTGCTCTGTTTAAGAACCTTCTTACGACAAGATTAAACAATCTTATATAGTTTATGCCTTGTACTTCGTTCCTCGTTCGGAAATTTGCTTTCGAAGAAGAAACGGAGCTGCTAGTCCCCGCGGGAAAGGGGTACAGGATGGACCGCATTGAAGCCAAAAAAAGTGGATAACAACGTCGTTACATATATTACAATGTAAGACATTCAAATGGCAACTCGTAGTAGTCCACCCTATCTCTTAATCCTCACTGATAGCTGAGCGCACGCGCGAAACCGCAGCTGCGCGAACGTTGGTTCCATAGTTTCATTTGTTTCCCATTCTCGACCCCAGAGCTCTCGATCTTTTTTTGGGGGGGCCGCGCGATCGAAGAGCTCTGGGAAACCCCGCGCACGCGTAGCCAAAATCTGGCCATACAGGGTGGATGCCCAGCAGTCGAAAAACAAAATGGTGGAGCTGCTAGCTAGAGTCTTGGAATTTACATTAACAAAAGCTGGGAAAGACTGTAATTTTCGTTTAAAAAATGAACAGAAAGAAATTATTGAAGCCGTGGTGTGTAAAAAAAGGAAGTGTTAGGGGTTTTACCCACATGATTTGGAAAGTCCTTAATATTTCATCTGTTTAGTGATGTTTTCGACTTTGTTGATTCAAACGGACCTCCTGTGAAAGGGAAATCAACCACAGTCGTAATTTCTCCACTAAATGCTCTGATGCGCGACCAGATAAGTAAGCTCGACCATCTTGGAGCAATTATTTTGGACGGTACCAAGAAATCTATCGACTCAGCGATGTCCCTTGCTATGGCAGGAAAACTTCAACTTCTGTTCTCTCATTCTGAAATTCTTTTGGAGAAGAGTGCTAAAACTATACTAAAAACGACCATGTTTCAGAGAAATGTGCGCTGTATTGTCGTGGATGAGGCGCATTTAGTGGATGACTGGTGAGTACTTCTGTTCAGTTTGATTTCCTTTGCAATGTCGTGTTCACAAATCGTTTACTTTCCGGCACATCTAGCCTCACAGTAATATTATATATTTCCAAACCATGATTGTTGTAAATGATAGACATGTTTGACCACGAATAATGTTTCATTTGTAAGTTTATTTGCATCTATGTACAATAAAACCTACTGAACATAATAGTTTTGTGCAATGTGGTGCTGACTCCTTTTTAACTTTGAAAACAATAAAAAGTGGTGGGGAGTGTTGTGCACCTTATTTATTAAGGGACTGTGCAATAATTATCGGGGACACTCCGTTATGAGATTATCGGATTATCACACCTTTATATTATATCTCTCAGTTAGTACGCGCGCTATGATTGGTCAATTTTCCGGTCCGTATGTTACAGTACGGACCACAAAATTTGAGAGTCCCAGCATCGGTATAGCATCCGCTAACAAAAGCTGTTTTCTACATTAAAAATTATCCAGAGAAAACGTTTGAAATTAAATGGGTTAACATGTCAGGTTACAAAAACTCTCTTCGATGAAATTAGCTATAACTTTAGCAAAAAACTGATTAGCCGCGAATCAAAAAGCATTGACAATTTTCTTGAGTATAAAGCTTATATGCTTATTGTTTTGGTATTTAGCTTTTAGGCTGTAAGTTGTAAAAACTCGTTGGCAAATTCGTTTAACTTTTACAATTTACAGTTTTTACAATTTTACAGTTTTTTTAAATTCCATAAATCGAGGGAAAAAAACTCGGTCCGTAACTTACGGTACGGACCTCGAACTCGGCTAATAAGAGGTATTTATAGCTACTTATCAACTATTCTCTGGAAACTCTTTTTTAAGAATATCTCGACTTCTTTTAATGATTTTGCAAAACTTCTTTCAATATTTCCTAGATTAATGTTATATCTTTACAGAAATTAAAAAAAAAAATATGCAAAATGGGACCAAAAAAGGTTTACAGTAACCTTAAAGGCAAAAAGATCAGCCATGCCCTTGACAATCTTTTATGGGGATCTTGAAACCTGTGCTGAAAGTGTTTTGCATTTTAGCTCAGAGCTGGGTAATATACAGTATGAGCCACTTTATGCAGAACAGGTAGCAAAGAACAGGCTCTTTACTCAATACCACGCTCAATATCCAAAGCACCAGCAAGAGTGTATTATGGATGAGCTGGTCAACAATAAATGTAAACACAGAGTTTTCTTTTTAACCATTGCCTTTGGCATCGGTATTGACTGCCCAAATATCCGAAGGGTTGTTCACCTGGGAGTATCTTATACTATGGAAGAGTACTTCTAGGAATCAGGCCGGGCAGGGAGGGATGGCTTGCCAGCAGAGGCTACTATTTATTATAATGCATATGACATCAGTAAGGCGAAGCGGAGACTGCAAGATACCATGATTAAATTTGCTAAGTCCTCATCGCCCAGAATTAGGCGACACATCCGGGACCTTGAACCGCGCTCCGAGCGCTAAATTTGAAAAGATAATCAGCGAACCGTATTCAAAACAAAGAGAAAATGGCCAAAACTGTCCAGCATGGCTCACACTTTTCACGTTTTTGCCCAAACTACTGAACAATCATTAGTGTCAGCATATGGCTTTTGTAGAAGAGGCATCAATAAAAAATATTTGACCATTGTTGACTTTGTAGTCCTAATAGAAGTTCTGGCTATTTCACTTTGAAAATCGGCTATTTCAGTCGCTTGTTAGTATGGGAAGCCGCTTTTGAGGCTGGATGTTTCTTCAACAAATGACTTTATTAATGTGTCAGCATATGGTTATGTTAGCTTGACACTTAAGGAAGCCTCACAGAAATTTTTTGTACGATTTCGATGATTAGAAGTTCTGGCTTTTCGTCAAATTCTGAAAGTGCTCTGTTCGCTCTGTCCTTTTTGCCCTTCGGTAATCCCGCGGGACACTTTCGTCTTCGTTTGAAACTCGCGCGTGAATATTAATGTTCCGATTGAGTTAAGCCTGGTTTCCATATAATCGCAACGATCGCAGCGATCGTTACGATCGACGATCGCTGCGATTATATGCATGGAAACCAGACTTAAAAGAGCGCGTCTAGATCTGGACTGCGTTAACCGGTCAAGTAAAAAAGCGCAACGATTAAGAACAAGCAAGTGTCTCGCGCATCGCGTTGGCTACTTGGCAAAGCTTTTCAAAAAATCCTGTTTTGGGAAAAATGATTTGGCCTTCGCGCTCTAACCATTGCGAGTCTAGCGAGTCGAAAAACAAAATCTTGCTTCACACGAACTTGTTGACAAAACGCTTTGTAAAGAGTCGGCCCGCCCTTAATTAAGACGCTATTGTTAACTTTAATCACACCTTGGGATTTACTTCACACATCAAACCGTTTGATTGACAGCAACCGAGTCCGTGAAGAGACCCGAGTGTTCCCGAAGCTAATCTGTCGACCAATTACAGCCGATTAGTTCTGAATATGCAAATTATTATGCCGCGTATTGAGAAACTGGGCACTGTAAGTAAATGTCGCGAAAGACAATGGCATTCTGGGCGATGTCAGAATGCAAACAAGATATCATCTTGCAATACTTTGGTATCACGCCCCCGGGAGGAAAGATGGTGGTCACAATTGCTGTGATCATCACAGAATCATTTGCAAATGTGAATTGTACAAAGATGCTGTACCGAAACACAAAGATGTACATGGACGTGATGCTGACAGTACATTGCCTGCAGACACCACTGCTATCTCTAAGGGGCAGAGAGACCTGGTACGGCAAAAACTTCTTTCTTACCGTGAAGGCCTGGGAACTTCAAAGTCATGTGTTGGAAGCATTAGCCTATCAACGGATTTCAGCTTGAAGCTAGTTGACATGGCAGTGGAAAACATTGAGTATTTGAGCTCAGTAGATGAAATTCATTCTTCCCTGCTAGTTTTTAGTCAGGACAATGCAAAGGTTATTTTTGAAATTGTACAAAGTGTCCTTGCAAAGCCCCAGGTGTAGGCTTTGGCAACTGTGTTCAGATTTTCTCTTAATCAGTTTTACTGGATGAAGGAAGTTACTGCAAAAGGATCTGTAATAACTGTGATTAATGATGCCATTTGTTTGTTACTGGAAAGGTAAACATGACCATGATTGCTTGAACTAACAGCCATAACAGTGTAATTTGCAACAAATGTCTGCAATCTAATTAGTGACTCAAGTAACAAAAGGGCGTTTATCTCATTCTGACAAATTACTTCCAACAATCGCTTAAAACAATTTTCTGAAAGAGTGCTGTTGCCTCACTGCAATCATGTCCATGTAATTTTTAACTAATCATAGTCATTGTCATCTTCATCCTCTGACTCCTCCTCTTCTACCTCACTTTCACTCTCATCATCACTGCTGTCGCCATCAGCTCCAACCAACATGCATGAAGCCAGTTTTTTATGCTTGGTTAGCCATGCATCCAATTTGACAGCATCTAACTGATCAAGGGGGCTGTTTGTAATTGTTGGGAATGAGTTATGTTTGCGGCCTGCTTTGAACACAAAAGGCCTCAGGCTATGCACAAGGTCAATCATTTCTCTTTCATCTTCTTGCTTGCTAAGAGACGTGTGGAGGGTATAATCTGGAGCAATGTTACATTGCTTGTCAACATTGTCTGAAATACTCGTCAAACCACAGGAAGACTTTGTTCCCCTCTCTACTGCTTTAAGAGTCTTGTTAGCAACTAGGTCTTTGAGAACGGTTTTGTGGCCTTTCACAAAGTGTTCTTGCATAAGGTCATCTGCAACATTTTTGCCATCACCTCCTCTCCAATTTACAAACTGTCCATGAATTATCTTGTGGGTCACTTTATCAGTGTAGAGGGCTTTTACACATGTTAGAAACCGCATCATTTCAAATGCATACTTTATTCCTCTAGGTCTTGACCTAAAATGTAGCACTAATAGTTTGGCATTTCTCACATTACGTTCCCCATCTCTCTCCTTTTCTGTGTCATGAAGTTGCTTAAGTAATGTACCAAGTTGTATTACTTGCAAGCCATAGTTTAGTATTCTGTCATTATGGCCTGAATCTTGAGGTGGTAACTTTGAAATGGTAGCTGCTGGCTTTGCAACTGGTGAAGGCTCAAGTTGCTGCTCGTTTTGCTTGGCTTTGTTATTTGCAGTGTTCTGACCACATAGTGCTAGGAGGTCTTAAGCTTCCTGCCAAACTACATACTGTCCAACATGGAGCTGGTGGATGTTAATTCCAGGCCTTTGTGATTCTACGTATGCTACATGCACTACCACAGTAGCTTGAGGAGTTATAATGTTGGGGAGTGGGGCTACTACCTTCCCTACTCCTATGACTTCAGGTCCCTTGTCAGGCATTGGTTGGAGAAGAGCAACAATCTGACCTGCACAGGCAATGGTCAATCATATTATAGTTAATGATGCCATTAAAAAGCACTAAAGTTATAAGTTATAAACCTCCTCTTTTCGTTGGTTCAGTAGCACCTTACAATACGAGAGTTAAAAGGTAAAATTGAAAAATATGATAAGAATAAACGAATACATATTACATCATCTTATTTGGCCTTGAGAAACGTTAGGCTACACTTTTATAGCATGGTTTGTGTTTACTGTGTCATGCAGTTTTATTGAAAAATAAATGTCACAATGTAATATTGTTACCTGGCTGGATTTGTGATCACTGAGGTCTGGAGACAGCGCATGTGCTTATTGGCTGGGCTTGTTCTGATCACATATCGGATCACATATTTTAATGTACATGTATTCTGAACAGTATGTAAAGAACAAGTCATATTATTAATTAATTTCACAACTATGATGTATCTATAAGCTTGTTTTTACCTGGCAGCATTTGTGATTGCTCAGGTTTTGAGACAGGATCTGAAAAAAAAAAATTAAGAATTGCATATTTTTTACGGAATAAGTCATATTTTTTATTAATTTCACATGTAAACTTTCTATAACTTAATAGGTCTTGGAAAAACACCTGTGTTTATTAGCTGCACCTTGATCATTAAAAAAGAAATAAAGGATTTTTAGTTCATTAATTTTACAGTAAAACTTGATTACAAGCTCTTGTAGCTGGCCTAACTACCCCCCCCCCCCCCCCAATCCTCTAACTATGTTTGAATGTATTCATTATTGTTTTTGTTACTGTGTACCTTGTTTGGCTCCATAATCCATCTTGCATATTGAAAATGAATAACTTCATTTCTGGTGCAAATACATCCACGGACTGGCACACAATGAATTAAAACAAGCCCAAACATGAATTCAGAAAATGCTGTCTTGATCTTGCATATCTCATAAATTGACGGGAAAAACTATTTATCCTTCGCATACGACTACATAAGTCCACGAAGTACGAAAAACCTGTTGGAAACCATCGAAAACCAGTCGCCAAAATGCAAGTTATCGAATTTTTCGCGTTCAAGACTGCAGGCCTTAAAGGCACTAACCACGACACACCAGTCTGCGGAAGCTTCCGTCTTCCTGATTTAACAACCAGCCTTGTTCATGTTGTAGACTGTCCTCGTATAATAGAAAAAACAACAAGCAGGCGAAGACTTTCATCTCTTTTGCCTATGATGGCAAAGACGGCAATTTAATTGTCTTGCTTTTATCTTGGCTATCCATTTACGGCATCTTTGCTGCCAAATAGTCTCTGCCATTTTTAATGACACAACTTTAACTTTAAGTCTGGTATGCCATGCGCCAGTGAGTTTTCAAGTGACGTGTGTTGCATGATTAGCATTAAGTTGTATCTATTTTTAAAACACCAATGATTTCGACTTTTCTATGTAAGGGTAATCCCCGAAACTTTCGTAATGCCAACTTGTCAAAATGCAATGGACGTTTGGTATATTTTTAAGAGTTAGAAGATATGGCTCCACACATCACCGCACAATATTACTGCTACTGAATCAGTTCTCAGTAAAATAGGCGACCTTAATACATGATGTGACTTTTTATCTTGCAGAGCCTCTGAAGGGTCGAACTATTGTAGTAGTTTATTCCGGAAATCAAACGTCAAAGACGTACGCGCTCAAAATGGCTATTATTGTAGTTGTAGCTGACTGCTTATTGAACAAACTACAACGTGTACCGAATGCTTGTGCAAGACTGATTTTTAAAGAACACAAATTTTGCCACAAACACCACTTATTATTAAGTTACATTGGTTGCCAATTAGATTTAGAATCGAGTTTAAAATCTTTTTAATCACTATTAAGATTCTTCATTTTTAGCACCTTATCAATTCTCTCTCATTTCTCTTAAAGCCTCCATCGCGATATAATCTTAGAAATTCAAATGATAAACTTTTACTTAGTCATCCTAGTTTTTAATCCAGTGTATCACTTGGAGACAGGTCCTTTACTTGCGCTGCACCAAAGCTCTGGATTGCGCTTACCACTTGATGTTAGAAGCGCCGAGACTGTTGATGTTTTTTTTAAAAAAAAAACACCTTTTTCGCTTAGCATATTTATCATAACTTTGTATTTTGTAGGTTTTTTTATCTTTTTAATGTTATCAGTAACAGCTTAGTATTAGGATTTCTAATTATTTATTTATTTTTATCTAACCATTGTTATGCGCATTTGAACATTTTTATGAAATTTGCGCAATACAAATTGAATTATCATTATTATTAATCATCCTATGTAAATGAAATTAATTCAGAACCACGGTCTAGTGGTCCAACTACAACTAACTGTTTTAACTTGGTTTCCATTCTCCACTAGAGCAGAAGACCAAGGCAAGGTGAAGAAAGAAGGTCGGGACAGGTAGGGGATGTGACAGGGCCTGTACACTCAACAGCCCAAGCCGATTGAAGTCACCATGCATAAATAAAGGTTGTACTCACTATTGAATCCCTTATTTTACCCTCTCACAATTACATTTCAAGTTACAGGCAATAAAGAACGGCAAATGTCGGATAATTGAACTGAGTTGTATTCTCAGATGAACCATTATTGCCATTAACGCCTGCCGAGTTCCTCCGGAACCAGGACTATCCTGTATGTGTGGGCACAGACGTCTTCTGTTTCTTTCCCTTCGGCGGAAAAGGTGAGAATGAAGCTCTGAAGCCGGGACCAGTACCGGGCAGGGTTGCTCACGCGATTTGGATCGTCGGGCGAAGGCAAGTAACCTGAAGTAACGCTGTACTGTAGAAACGACTGATAGCAAATAACTTTAACTTCAACTTTAAATGATAGCCAGCTTTTGACACGTATTTATAAAAAGATTGAAAATATTTATCAAAGGTTTTCTTCTATATGGAGGAGAAGAAGAAAAACCCAGACCTAGAGCAAGTTCATTGTATAGATAGATATGCAAATATGATGTCAAGAAATGCGCCTTAAGTAGCTGTATGCACACATTGCATTCATTTGGAACTGTGCTTCTAATTTGTTATTTATATTTTCCGCTTCGCTAAGCGCCTGCAAAGAAAAGCATTTTGCAGAATATGAAAGCACCAGCTTAATGAGTAGTCCGCACTTTCTCAGCACTGACATAATTTGTAAGTTTTTCAAGTTTGTTGGTCAGGACTAGGTTTGCCTTGTATTGAAAAAACGTAAACGATGCACTACTTTGCTCGCCAGGGCTGTTTGAGAACTGTGAGAAGCATAACTGCAATTAAATTATCCTGAAATTACCTACTGACGTCTTCGCTCGCAGCACACAGCTCGCTAATGTAGCAAACGATCGAGATTGCAGATATTCACCAGCCGACTGTTTTTCTTCCAAATATGATCATTTCTGTAGAATTAATCAACAACAACATAGTTATGGCATTGTGACATTGCTCGATTCAAAATAACAGACTGCCATTATTTTGTTTATTTCCTCAGATGCAAATGCATAAAATCCGGGGTGCAAGCCCCGTGCGCATGAGCGAGTTTCTTTAATTAACAATTTTCCTTTGACAAGTGATTTCGATTTGCCCTGTATACCGAAAAGAGAAAAACGAAAAACTACAAAAGAAAAAAATGGGAAATCAGTGAATTAAAGAATTGCTATTTTTACAAGCAGCATGGGCATCAATCGTTTTATTTGTCGTATATTTTTGTATTTTATTTATTTATTCCATTCGATGGTATTTACATTTTTTTGTTATTTTAAAAATACTTCACAATATAAGAAGGTGCAAATTATCATGTATGGCTTGGCCGTTTTTCCTTGCGATGTACACCATGGACAATGAAGGCTCGTAGTGATCCAGCAAGGCATTTTTCAAAGGAAATGAAAGCGCCATTCATACATACATACATACATTTCTACATACGTACATACATACATAACTTTAGTTAAACACGGTAAAAACATCAGTTACAAAGAAAAATAAAAACTGGTTAACATGTTTGCCGTGTGGGAGTACGAGGTGGACATAAGGCGATTGATTTCGTTATTAAACTTTTTATAAGATCTGATGGCGCTGACATTCTGTGGAAGCATGATTATTCCACAACAGTGCCCCACTGTAGCAAAAACTCAAACAGACGCACGTAAAGGCTATATGAAAGGGGTACCATTTTCACTGAAAGGTATATGGAAATGGACCGTCACCTCTTTACACTTCTTAGGGTTTAACGTCATATTGTTTTTCACAGCTCAACAATTAATTGGTTCCAGCTCGGTTTGAAAGATGGAATCCCGCGCGCCGGAGCGATCTCTGAGATTGTAATGTCGTCTACATATTTCCAGTAAGAGCAGCGCGGGGATGTTAACTTCAGATCATTTATCATGATGACGAAAACTACTGGGCCAAGTTTCGTTCCTTGAAGGGTCCCGGCGCGAACCGAAAGCCATTGAGACACGCTTTCTCCAAGTTTGACGCACTGCCGGCGATCGGAGAGGAAGCTACAAATCCATGGGATGATAAAGCGACGCACCCCTAAGTTAATGAACTTCGTGATGACAATGGTATGATTAATCCTGTCGAAGGCCTTGCTGAAATCCAGGAAGCAAGCTCTCAAATAACAACCAGGATTTTCTAGCTCAGATAGCCAGTTATGGATGAGATCGAGTAAACAGTAAGTGGTGGAGGATCCTTAAGGGGCCGTCGACATATTCCCTTGCTCCCCGCTTAACGTCCACCGGACGTTTACGGGGGTAGGGGGTAAGAAGAAGTCAAGTTTTGGACGTTAGTGTGGGGCATTTGGGACAAAACTCACACAATGATGTCTTTTTTAAAGAAAACTGAAAATAGTTTCAATACTTTATATTTTAATTCAGTCAGCATAAAAAGAACATATTAAAACAGTTCAATAGAAAACGAAAACAATTCCCCACAAAGTCTCTTACAAAGTTAATACAAAACCAGATGTCCTCTCTCAATCGCGTTCACGAGCTTGAACAGAACAGAAACAGAACGTTACAGGTTCTCAACTTTAAACTATTTTGCATTCGTGGCAGTTACATTTTACATCTGTGCACACATTCCGGGACACATCCCTTGTCTGGCAGCTTGTGAACCGTGATTTTTTTTCAAATTTCAACACCAAATTGACCTAATTGATAATATTGATCTTGAAACACTTAAGCTATTCAGTTTTAACACAAGATAAACTTAAACGACAATATTGTAGCTTCAACTGAACTCGATAAAAAAACTCGTTTTAGTCATTATTAATGCATAGATGGCAAACCCAGCTGATTTCCTCTTTGAATTCGTCCTCACTTGGCAAGTTGTGTGTATTTGGTACGCAATTACAGTGGTACCACGCCTCACAATTGTCACATGAAATCCACGAAACAATTTCATCGTCATCTTCTTCCGTTCCTCGGAAGACAAAGCTTCAGTGAATTTAATATATGTTCTTTTCAATATCTTTATTATAAAAGCGCATACAATATAAAAAACGCACACGTGTAAAAACTCGGTGGCTCAATATAAACAATACGGGAGAGTAAAACTATAAGTGGACGTTAAGGAGGGGGGGGGGGGGGGGGGGGGGGGGGGGAGAAGGGAGGGGGGAAGGGAGGGAGGGGGGGGGGGCGTCTGAGCTTAACGTCCGGTGGACGTTAAGCGGGGAACAGGGGAATATGTCGACGGCCCCTAAAGGAGCTATGTCATGGAGATTTTGATGTTTTAGAGTCAAAACTGCCCAAAATTAAAACAAAATACCTTTGTCATACACAAAATTCTTATTGGAACTCTAAGAGGAAAAAGAAGAGAGAGTCTAGAGAGAGTTTTAGCAAGCTTTCCCCGGCACAGGTTTGTAAAACTTGAAAAAATTGGCCAATTTTTTCAAGTTGCAATCCACTTCCATCCTAGCCTGGCCATCTGCAGCCAACGACATTTATTTTCACTCTTAGAGCGCTAGTACAGTAATTTTATACAAAACTGAACAATTTGTCTTGGATTTCCACTGATATAAATATCTCTTTTGGGATTTTTTTTTTAAAAAAGTGACACTAAAAATGGTGACAAAGCCAAAATTGGCGAGTGTTAATGTACTTACATCCAGGAGACCACGATGGAAATTTTTGTGTCTACCGCAGCTATGCAAAGCTGCGGATCGTGAAAAGCCGCAAAGCCATGCTCTGATATAAGATAAGTTATCGTGTGTGGCAGGCTAGTTGTGTGGCCTTGACTCCTATGGCCGGAACTCAGTGTGTGATTATCTCGACTATATAAAACAACATTGCCTTACAGCCACTGTATTATCCAATACAATATAGCTCGACATTGCCGTGATTCATGCCTGCCTGGAGACATGCGAGAACGACACGAACAATTAGCATATACAAGTAGACTGTTAGGCTTCAAAAGTGGCTGGGCCGTTTGAACTATTTATTTAAAACATGCTTATCTACTCTACAAAAATATCTCTTATTTCTAAATAATCTCAACGAATTTGGCTTTAAGTTGTAAACTATGAATACGAAAATGCACGGTAGGCTTACATAACAAATAGACCAATATATCGGGAAAAGGATGTTATAACCGACAAGGGTAAGAAACATTTATGCTCCATTTCTATGTAAATAGAGGCACTTTGAAAAAGCAAAGATGATAATTTTAAAGAAGCCCGATGTGGTCCTTGCATTTTGTCCGCATTTGTATAAACCACGTTGATTTGTACTTTTGATTGTTCTATATCGAAGGCTACCAAAAGGAAACCACCAATTCGTTCTTCACAAATAAATATCCTTCGTTACCAGTGATGTAAGTGATGATCTAAGTGTTATAAGTGCTAGTTAAAACTGTACAAAAACCGGATATCTGTTAAAGGAGAAGGTCAGTTGAAGTGGGCACGTTGCCATATATGGCAACGACCATGATTTCTAGAGAACATTGTTGCTTATTTAAGCTCATTTATAATCCTAGATTTAGTTGTAGAGGGAGTTGATTCAGGAATTCTGTCACTACATTACAATGTTCGTTTTATTTATTACTTACGATCCAAAATTGCTGAACCGTACCGTGCTTTCTGCATTTTTAAACCATAGACGTCCTTATCAGACTTATTACCGCTTGCCGAATTCGCGGAATATGCCTACGTGAGCAAAAGAAACCGCCAGCCACGGCCATCTGCCGGCCGGTATCACCGTTTCAATACATTACCCTTCCGGATAGAGAAATAATAAAAGGCATCTTTAAAATTTAACACAACCCAACCCCTCACAAAAGAAGGACAGAGGCCTACCTACTACTGTAGTAAGCAATCAGGCTTCCTCTCGATTCTTCCAGCAATCAACATCTGATCGCATTCATTGCGACACGCATTTTCTAAATTACTGTAACTATTCTAGTACACTGGCTAAGCGTGACGGAATAGTTGTTTATAATTAAGCATTACGTTTCAGCATGGGGCCCTAAATCTAACCAATCAACCCAGTTTTCTAATAGTGTTAGCCAGCCGTGAATAACCAGACGGTCTTAGGTCGTCCGATCGTGTAGTCCGGCATCCCGAAGCTAAGTAGAGTAGAGATGTTCTCCAGTCAGGGAGGAGGAAAGCAGTTCAATTAGAAATAATCGAAAAGGAGGGAGGTTGGAGCCTCCTTTTTTTCATGAGGCTGTCTTCAATCGCTGATCTTTCATTTCATTCTATATTCCCAAGTAGAAGAGCTGAAACCTATCAGATATTATCACCTAGATCTGTAAGAAATGTATATAAACCAGCAAGGAGAATTTGTATGTTGGCATCGGGACTCCTTTGTCAAGTCAGCCAGCACAAAAATGGTAATTAAAAAATATATATACTGAATATTGCCAGCCAGTAAGAATGCCGCTGGGAAACAGATAAGTGAGGAACAGATTCGTTGGATGCCCTATATCCTCCCACCAAGCTTTGGAGACCCATGGTCTCTCGTATATCCTCCCACCAATCTTGGAGACCCATGGCCTCTCATATATCCTCCCACCAAGCTTGGGAGACCCAAGGTCTCTCACATATCCTCCCACCTAGCTTGGGAGACCCATGATCTCTCACATAACCCCCACCTAGCTTGGGAGACCCATGGTCTCTCATATATCCTCCCACCTAGCTTGGGAGACCCATGGTCTCTTTCTTACTCCTATTCCCCGAAAACTGGGTCCCTAGCATGTAAAATAGTTTTGACCAGTTCCCTAAAGGCAACTATATTGATCAGACAGCAAAACAGCATCGAGAAACAGTAGATCTTGACTAGTTTGATGATTGGAAGTTAAGTATACACTGTAACGCCATACCTGATTCGTAAAAATTGCGAAACTTGCAGTAACGGTGTTTCATACCTGTTCTCTCATCGCTAAGGAAGAAAAAAGGGAACGCAAAAATTAAACGTACGCTTTGATTCTAGCGGTCGAAGACTCGAAGTCGCGTTAATTACATTTTTATAATAACTCGCAGAATTTTTGGTGGATTTCTGACTGCAGGTCAAATATATAGTATTATATATTAAGGCAACATCACGATCAGCCAAATCGTGTGTGAAAATCTTGTCTATATCGGGAGAGAGGGGATTCTCCATTTAGCAAGGAAAGAGGCACCTATTAATGCTTGTAGTATTCGACTAAATCGAAGTGTTTAGAAAAGTTGCTAAATTTGGCTAGAAATTAAAAAAATAAGAATTACTGGTAACTATTTTAGTTTGAATAGTTCAGCTGTACGGCGTACACATGCAACGTGCTTTTGATTCATCTTTGAGGTGTAAGAAAAGGGCCGGTGTAATTTGTGTTTTAGTTAGTGCCATTTCGATGAAAATTGTACATAAAAGGATAAGGGTTATAACGACGGGGCGCAGTCTCCCCTTATTAAAAAAAAATCTTGTCAGATCCGTTATGCTGCGTCATTTTTTTCACATGGTTTGGCCATGTTCCCTCTGGCAGATAGTTTTGCTATCGCCGCCTAGTTCAACGCAACAGTGGCATGATATTTTCAAATGTTTTGTTCATTGTGTATGGCATAAGCTGTGCACGTGGACAGACATATGATCTTGAGGTCATATCCGGAGTTTTTACCAAGTGCACATTAGTACAGTGCTAACTCAGACAGGTTAGTCACTGGAACTTGTTGCTACACTGTGCTGACGAGCCGCAATAACGGCGAAACAGCTATCCACAGTTGCATTTAAACTTTCGGTTTGGTCTCAATCATGCCATTGTTGCGTTACTTTTTCTACGCAGTTGTCAGCCCTTGCTTCTTATAGTATTCCCCTTATAACACGTTATTGAGGATCCCACCCCTCCCCCTCCCCCTCCCCCTGTTGGCATACTCCAACGAAAGCACTGGAGCTATTTGTCCGTTTGTAACCTTTTTACAATGATCGATTTTTTTTAACTTTTGCCAAAAAAATAGATAAAGCATCCTCAAAAAAGCAGCCATGAGGCGTCTGAGATATGTATGAATGACATTGTGCAGTCATTTCAGGCTCCAAATACTCCAGATCGAACCTCAGTGTACCCTCCAAATTTTCTGTCTGAGAGTACATGCAGTTGTTAAATAGCTCCTATAGTCCACCATTCAATAGCCGTGCGACCACCCCAGTCTGTTTCAGCTCCTTGGATTTGCAGATTTAAATTCTCGACAGGCTCCGAGACGACTCTACTATACAGGGCTCATGATAGAATTATATTTAAATACGGACTCGACTCATATGCATCCGGATTCCCCACGTCACATCATTGCCGGACCTTGTCGCAATCAATTACTTTTCCAGTTTGTTTCCGTCAGATAAAAACTGTTTCTGTACGTCCATCCACAGAGTGCATGTCAGTCCTCACTAATAAATTAACTAATTAAGTTGACAGCTTTGTTAGAGCTTGCATTTTGTATCGACAGCCACTCGTGACTCTGGTAATTAGGGATCAGGAAGTAAATATGAACTTCCTGATTTTAGCCGGAATGCAAAACCGAAGATCGAGGTAGAACCGCGTCGACATGATATTAGGGACTTTAAGCACCGGGAACCGGAACGGCAACGGCGACGCGAAAACTGTCAGGGAAAACCCAAATGACGCATTGCGCATGTTTGGCGGGAAATATCTAGACGTTCTCTTCCCGGGTCCGACGTCAGATAGCAAGGTTTGCCGTCGTGTGAAAACGTGAGTATATATTCCTCATTTTTCTTTGGTTTTATCCAGTCTTTTTTTATATAATACACTTAATGTTGTTTAAGAAGACTATACAGAAATAGGAAACGATATTTATTGCTTCATTTAGGTCAATTTGGTGCTTCTGTACGCTCTTTGAGAAAGAGGTGGTAATTCACTACAACTTGTAAACTTAGAACTACGTTTCTTTGCTCAAATTTATTAAAATAAACGCAGTGGCTATTCGTACGGCACCCGTACGCGGACTTCGATTTGCTATTCGTACGGGAGTCCAAAGCTTTCGACAATTTTCGAGGTTATTCTTCACTTTTGGTGGTCCACAATATTAAATGTTCGTTTAGTTTTACGAAGCGCTTCTGGTAAGCGATGTTGATTTGGCTCAGACTAATTTGCGAGCGAGCGACTCATTTCGTGACACTTAAGAAATTTTTCGCGTCAAAGAATACTCCCGTACGGCCAACTTCGATTTGCTATTCGTACGGAAGTCCAAAACTTTCGAAAATTTTCGATGTTATTCTTCACTTTTGCCGATCCAGTAATATTGTACGTTTGTTTATATTCACGAAGCGTTTCTTGTGAGCGATGTTTATTCAGCTACGCGAAGGAATCTCGTTTATGTGACATCGCCATGTACTCCCGTACGCTATAAACTTGTTATTGTTATTCATACGGGAATCTTGTAATTGGGTTTTTTGTTTCCAACGCTTCTTCCATTGAGACTACCTTTCCTTGCTCACAAGTTGTTTAGTTAACAGAGAAGAACTGGTATGTATGTCCAGATATATTATAACAATTAGATGTCCCAGACACTCAAATTATTGATAATGAAACATATAATAATAAAAAGAATCGAAAAGAATCACTCACGCACGGCAAAAGGTGATCTTCATTGTGGATCAACAAAAGTGAAGAATAACATCGAAAATTGTCGAAAGTTTTGGACTCCCGTACGAATCGTCCTCAAGAACATCGAAGTCAAAACAGTCGTAAGAATCGTACGGCAGGTCAAGTTTATTGGACGTGTTCAAATCGTACAAGAGCATATACTGCCCGTCGTTGATTATTTTCTTGACACGGCTTATGAGAAGCATTTCCCTAACCTCATTTAGCGAGCACATTTCGGAAAATAGCCGCCTCTACCGAGCTGCACATTTGGCAAACGTTGCGGTTCTGTAGCTGGTTTATTTGTAACTTCGCGCCAAGACCGCGTTCTCTGCCCAGTCTTTTCTCGGTTTCGACGTCGCCGTTGCCGTTCCGGTTCCCGGTGCTTAAAGTCCCTAATTTCTAATGGAAAACCCGGCCCTAACATAGGAAACCGAAAATCGATATTAAGGGCTTTTACTAGGTCGAACCTCGTAAACATGATAGTTTTCAATGGAAAACCAGGCTCTTTAACATCAGAATAAAAATGTCATGACTAATTCTAAGAAGTAAGTCGGAAGTATATCACTTAGGGATTGAATTCGCAGACTCTGACTATTAACTGTTCATTCAGTTCATTAGGAATTCTTAAAGTACGTTTCTATTTACTTCTTAACTGCAAGACAGATGCAAGTGGTAGCAAGATCATAGAGCAATTTTATCCTTAGAGTCCCAAAGGTTGATAAACGGGTCTCTAGATATCGGTGGAGTGCACTAAATTTGAAGATTTAAATGGTCTTACAAATCAGATCAGAGCGAATACACGAGTCAACCATGTTTGTTATTTTTCAGACATCTGGTCTGGTTCCGTACTAATATAATAGTGCAATTCACTTTATAGCACGTTGTACATGTTTCATACTTTACCGTAAGTTTCCGAATCAGTTTTGAGTCTCTCTACTTCCGTGTTCACCTCTGCAGTTTAGTCAAACTTTACCTGCAAAAGAACGAGCAAAAACTGAACAGAAACTCTCTTAATACACATTTGTGTAAACTTCATGGTAATGGTAAAATCCATTACGTTTAAAAGATTGTTACACCAGTGCCAGTGCTGTTGTAACACTACACACTAGAATAATTACTCTTACAAGGCCAGCACTAAAAGCGTCTCCCGGCACAATGTAGTTCGAGGAATTCACGATCAAGCCTTACTGGTGTATTCTAGGAAAAATATTATTTTCCCTTTCTTAGGCGAAATACATACATTACGAAATACATGTTTTCAGCGTATATTGCTCCAATTCTATATTGATCTTACAAGGCCAACACTAAAATCATCTCCCGGCACAATGTTGTAGCTCGAAGAATTCACGAATTCAAGACTCACTGGTGTACTCTAAGGTGATATCAAAGGAGGATATTACCATCTTCCCGGCATGCACTTCAAGCAAACTATATTATCAAACGGCGGCGATCTGCAAACGGCTCATTTTACACAGACGCCGTTGAGGTTGGAAGTAAAATGGATGTCGGATGTCGTAAAATCCACGACATGCCTAATGCATTAATGTACTATTGCGCTTGCTCAATACCAGAAACCGGAAATATTTAAACTAGCAGTAATCATAGATTAAAGTGCGTCTCCTTAGCCATCTCGTCTTGACACACCTGCGTAGGACATCGGGGAGAGGAGAACTGGGCAGAGGGGGGAGGAGGGGCGCCGGGGGGCAGGGTTGAAGGACCCTATCCTTTTTCGCGTGTCCCTCCCCCCTCACGTCCCCTCCCTTTTTACGCCTGTCACGCAGGTTACCCAGTTTCAGCCATTCCCCCGTTTTTCCTAATCAGGTCGTTCCCCTTCCAGCCCCAGCCTTCTATTTCCCTTTGGTTGATATGTACAGGGAACCCCGATATGACAACGACCCCAGTATAAGGAATGATATTGCTCAGCCCATTTAGCCCATTTATAGTAAAATGTATGGAAAAGAACTCCGATAAAACGAACCCTTGTTATAAGGAACATTTTTTCCCGGACCCTTTGCACTTCATTATGTCGGGGTTTCATGTACTGTAGTACTTCCAAGAATAATTGTAACAATTATTTGTTGTATATAGATCAGAACTGTTTATTATCAATGAGATTTACGTGAGATTTGAATGAATGACTTATTTTAATTTACCAAGAATGAATTAATTGTTTAAATTTAAAGTGATCAACTAAATCTTGTTTATTGTGTAATTTTAAAAAAATGAACTATAACTTTTAAATGTAAGTGGTATTGATGTCGATTACGCTCTGCTAAATGTTTTTGTTCACCCTTAGTGTAATCAACTCGCAAACATTGTGGTTATTGTTGCGGATGCGTAAGAAACAGCGTGACAGCTGCGTTACTTTCTATAGAGACGTTTCCGGTTCGCATTTGGTCAGCTACATGCAAATATATCTGGAAAATTCGACTAGTCATAAGCGAATAACATTGAATATTTGACATACAGGGCAAGCAGCAGCACAGATGTAATAAAGATGATGTGATTCAAACGTAAGCTTACTCGATCTTCGATAAATCTGAACAAAATCATAAACAAATCGAATTTTATTTAGTAAAGTAATAAAGCAAACAAAGGACCGTCTATATTTTTGATTGCAACAACAGCGAGCAAAAATTGAATCCAAACAGAAAAGAAATCCGCTGCAGCCAACCATTACCTTTACTTGCGGTAAGAGTCTAATTTAGACATAGACCGGCTAATTGTCCAGCTTTTCGTACCTTTGAAAAGCATAAAGTCTTTTCGCACATATCAGTGCGATCCTATTTAAAGATCGACGGCGTTTAAACAACTTCGTTTCAAGATGGCGCAGATTTGGTACCGACACTTTTCTCGATTCGTTCCGCCTAGCCGACAAGATTAGGAAGCGTCTCCTTCGTCGACGCAAAAACCTTTCGTGTGTGCATTTTCGTTCCCAGAGCCCTCGTTTCGTTTGGTTGAGCTCTGGAGACGTGAATGTCGTGTGTGTGGAATGACTTTCGAAAGGACTGTACAAAACTTAACAATTACAGGAAAACATCGCGCTGAAAAAGAAAGAAGGAAAGCTTTGCGTGCTGCTGTTATTTAGAAGAAAGATTGTCTCTGTATTTCTACTGGTTTTAGAAAAGCCTCGATAAGTCAACCGATTACTTTCGTTTGGGAGCTGTGTATTTATCGTTTCGCTACTGAACGCTATCATATCCGACCAAATCAGTTGATGGGACAGCTAAGTTTGTTGATGAACACGCTGTGGTCATTGATTAGGCTTATTTCATCGCACAACGGTAAGAAATATCGAGGAATTTTTGTTTTGCATTCGTTTCATGATATTTTAATTGGGCTTCAAGTGACCTTCGTTTCCCTAGATTTGTAGCAAAGAGTACTACCTAATAAAGGAAATATAACTTTGCTTACAAGAGTGCTGATAGCGTTGTTGTGTTGTTGTTATTTAAAATGGGTTACCTAGTGGTAATATTTATTTTCGCCCTTGGGCTTTCTTCAGGATTTCTGCCTCTCTTTACTCGTCCCAGTAGCAAGCAACATACTTCTTTAATATTCGTGGCCGCTTATAGCTTCGTCTTTCAAGACGCATACTGATTATTTTCGGAAACGAATCGCTCATATTTAGCGACAATCAGATCCCGTTATATACTTTGAAATTTAGCAGCCGTATCTTTACTTGCTAAACCAAACAACAAAACTGGGTGACTTTGGTCG
Source organism: Dendrophyllia cribrosa (assembly GCA_024195265.1). Classification (NCBI taxonomy): domain Eukaryota; kingdom Metazoa; phylum Cnidaria; class Anthozoa; order Scleractinia; family Dendrophylliidae; genus Dendrophyllia; species Dendrophyllia cribrosa. The sequence continues at coordinate 42,294,896 of JAJLRJ010000003.1, read as the reverse complement.
TGGATTGCGTTGAAATTGAAACGTTGGTTTTGTTGATGTAGTCGTCATAGTCAACATTTGAAATTCAACCGGAAGTAAAACCTTATGCGTAGAAGGGTAAAATTCAATTTTAAACGGCCAATCAAAAAATTAATTTTTTTTTCGTTACCAGAGCTACACGATACGCAATTTACAAAAACCGTGGAGCTCTGGGGACGAGAATGCTATGGTATCGACGGTGTCACAGGAATTTTGTTAAACTTTTGTTAACCTGATGTTTGTTCTCCGTCAATTCCAAGCCCGCTCATTCCCCCCGCCTCCGGGCATTTGAATAATGTTGCAAATGCCCCACGGTGGGGTCAGCATATACGTACAGATCCCCATGGTTGGGCTTCTGAAAGAGTTCAAATGCCCGACCCATGGGACAAGATCAAAATTTCATTTTAATAATTAATGTTGGAAGCAATAATTGTTCACAAATAAATGGATCTTTATTCATGCTAGAAATTATTTCGTTTTTACTCAGTATTATTTTTATCCGTTCCCTCATTCGTTCTAAATATTTGTGTTCTGTTTCCGCAAAAAGTTTGACTCCAATAATTTCCTGTCGATTGTCGTTATTTTTGTTAACTATAAGCTAACGCTAGGTTAATTAGCCGTGGCCCTCTAAAATTCCTTGGTCGAATAGGAATTTAGAAATGATGGTAAATAAGATCTAAACATCATAAAAATTTGCCGTGATATTATCTTCTGTGGCATTTGGTTGGGCACTAGCCTGCCTATTTTGAAAATTGTGTATTACTAAAAGCCTAAAATGGAATATGACTGCGTTCAGTCTGTTGCTTATTGCTACGGTTCACTTGAAAAGTGTGGGACCCAAACAATGTTGATCAACTCAGTTTTCTGTATAATTTATGAGTGCAATCAGGAAATTTAAAGCATGTACGAGTCAACTTTTAAAATCCTAAAGATAACGTTGTTTCGACAATGCCCCACCCCCGGGCTGACCTGTTTTAATAAATGCCGCACCCTTGGGAAGAAAAAGTTATAAAATGCCCGACAAATGCCCCCCGGGGGTGGGGATGAGCGGGCTTGGAATTGACGGAACCATAACCGAAAGGTTGTTTTAAAACAGGAAGTTTTTAACAATAGTGAAGTCCAGGCAAGTAACCATGGACGGCAATCCTGCTGGTGTACGTTGGATCAAACTAGTGATATGATCGGTTTAACAAGTGAAAATATAGTATAGAAGCAAAGACCGATACAACGTAGGTAAAATTTTGAGAGGTGTACTATATTTCGGCTGGCCTAACCAGCCTTCTTCAGTTACTATATAAAATGAGGTAAAATTTACATTGGCATTTTTTATATAGTTGACATGTATACGTAACAACTGCATTTTGCCTCATTGTACCGGAAGAAGGCTGGTTAGGCCAGCAGAAATATAGTACACCTTTGAAAATTTTACCTACGTTGTATCGGTCTTTGCTTCTTTACTATATTAACAATAGAACCTTCAACAACAGAATAATGACAGCTGTAACAATGATGCAATCCATTTATAACCAGGCAACCGGAAAGAGCTTAAATATCAAATAATCATCATTAATAATCATCATTAATAATCATTAATAATCATCATGTATTAAATATCAAATAATCATGCCTTTCCACACTGTACTTTGCAATCCCACTATGTAAAGACATATATCCCATGACCCGGGGGATGTATTCTGTATATTTTTGGGTGGAGGTGTGCCGCTGGAACTCTGAAACCCTTAACCTATACCAGACCATGTTAAGCTGATTTTGTAATCCTATACTGTAGACTATTCGAATCACATTAAATTTGGATAGACATTTAAGAATAATATATAAAGATAGGCTGAGCCTAAGAGCGAAGCTCTCTGAACAGAAAGCCAATGATAAGCTTACTAAGGTGAAAGGTCGGAAGCACAAGAATTAAGATTGACGACCGGGCTATCTTTCAATTTTAGCAATTCTAAAAAAAAAAAAACAGTATTACGCGACCGTCTGCACAGTACATTTAGCCGGACCGTACAAAAGTTCACAAAAACAACTTTTTCTCGGTCTAGAATAACTAGTATGACTTATTTCCGAATAAAATACACCTGTTGCGTATTAAAAATTGCCCGAGAAACTGATTTGGAAATCAAAATTGCAAAAAATACACAAACATATTTGCATAAGGCGACGCGAGTGAAGTTAGAACTATAAAATCCAAGTCTTGTTTTGTTTACATAAAATCGCTTTTCAACTTATGTAATGAATGAACAAACTCATAAATATGGACAACAAAATCTTCTTTTGAAAAAATTTATTCAAGTATCTATTAGTTTATGTTTAAAAGCAAAACGCGTACCATTTACAGCGCATCGAGGCAGAGCTGTCCTCGATGAAATTCAAGATAACAACACGACTGAATTTGAGCATGTTTTATAAACATGTCTCCAAAACTAACAAAAACACAAAGGAAAAATCAATCAAAAATTGATATCAACATAAATTCCCATCGAAAAATGTAATTTATTTTACCTTTAAGTCACTTGACTGCTTGGAAATTCGTTAAAACTTCTTCGGTTCAGAAATATTGCCCCGCATTAATTAAAACGTATGAAGTTCCTCGTAGCAAGATTTTATCCCTGAAAGCTCTTCTTTTTCCACTATAGCGGCTACTGAGTATCCCTTAATTAGTATCCCTGTCTTGAGTAGCAAACCGCGAAGAAATGCAGGGAAATAACGACTGTAAATCCACTAAACACAGCAAAACATCAAAGTGTTTACCGAGCTGACCTGACATTTGTAGCCGCGCGAAAAACAAAGCCTCACTTTGGTTTCAAAATTGCTAAGATCCCGGATGTTGTGTGGCGTCATACGCGCATGTTTTGCGACGTCATAAGCGCCCGCGAGCTAGCCTTGCGCGACAGACGCTCGCTCACTCGGACCAGGGGGGAGGTGAACTCGTCAATTTGTTTGTCCCTATGATCAAGGCCATCGTGACGTCACGAAGAGAGAAGCGTGCGAGTGTGTCCAGTTTTCGAAAATGGCGCCGTCGCGATTTGCAAATACAACTTTCTCAAACTGGTTTTTCTACTTATTCAAACTTCAAAGTGTTTTGTGTTTGGACAGAAAAGTGTAACTATGATTTTTCTTTCTGTAGAGGTAAGTCAATTTTCATTGTAGTTGAAAAATCATCCGTAGAGGAGTTTTAAAGAGTTTTGGTCATTTTCCTCTAGTGGAGAATTACGTGGGGAAAATTTGGTTGCTTGCACAATAAAATTGCTTTTTCTTCGAGATCGGTTCAATGTAGAAACGTGAAATTTGGTCCAGGAATAGGTTATTTCCATAGAAAAACACAGTCAGCAGAAAAAATGATCAGTCCATTTGAGTGTCATACAGCAGGGTAAAAATTTAATATAAATCTCTGAACAAGCGCCAGTACTTAAGCTGTTTTCTTGTTAATATTTCAAAAGATCATGTGAAGCTTTCACAAAGCTCTTTGTCAAGGCAAGGCCCGAGGGATCGACTTTTTGCATGTTGTAGAATGTAAACAAAGTACGGTAACTCATGTAAGAGCTTAATTTGACTATCATGGCTATTTAATGATCTTTAATACCTGTTCCACTCGTTTATGGCCTGTGTCATTACAGAATGAATTAGTGCAAACTTTTGAACTTCTTAATATATTAATGCAGATTGCTGGCAGTAGAAATTTTTGTGCCCTCTTGAAAGAGCTATTGTATTGTTGTTGAGTATCGATCGCTTCTAGTAGTATTAGCAAACTAAGCTAATTCAGAAGTGTAAACAAGAGTGGCATAGTTAAAAACAGAATGCTTTCCATCAAAACACATAATTATACTGAATTGAAATGTACTCTAAATAAATTCTCCCGTTCCTCATTGTTTTTATAGGTTCCATCCTTCACATGCAGACTTGTAAGAACTTCTGGATAGTTGATTGGAAGGCTCTGTTCCCTGATGCATTTCTTGTCACAGTGACTTACTCTCTACTGTTGCAGTCAATTCATTTTTAAATCTGAACAGTCTGTTATTTGATCTTCAGTGTGACCACATTTTGTTGCTTTACTATCATCATTAACAGTCATGGTGTTATCAATAATAACATTTGAATTTTTTTATATATTGAATAGCTTTTGTTTCTTCCACAAATCTGATTCAGTTTTGCCAAGAACAACAAAAACAAGAAATTTTGCTACAAGAAATATTGCTAAATGCTAGAGGATAAGTAAAGAAGCTAAGAATAATTTATAACCACTTTCTTTAACTCTGTAAAACGTGGTTTTGCGCAGAAATTTTGAATTAATAAGAATTGAGCTGAATGAGCTTGCAAAATATGCGGACGTCTGAGGAAACATTTTATTCATCCTTGTGAATGGAAATGATAGCCTGCCTGTTTTTTATTAAAAAAATTACGAAGAAAGTAAATCCCTTGGCCCTTTATTAACTTCAAACCCAGTACATTCCTTAATAGTCCAAGCTACTCTAAAATGGAGCCTTTTCGGTCGCATTGTAAGATGTAAGCTTTGCCATCATTTTGAAGTATGCGAAATTTTAATCAAAGAACTATGTTTAAACCTACTGATCATTTTTATAAATAAACTATATATGTGATTAATTTCCGTCGTTATTCAGGAGTTTTAACCCACATCAATGTCATATTTTTTTCTCTGCTTTGAAAGTTGCTGGGTTTTCCAGTTATCGGTGATGAAAGAGGCACAGGTATTCACAATTTCAACGCGGTTTTCAGTTTATCAATCTCGAGAAATTGTTGGTTTTTGTGGCATAATTATTTTTGTTTTCTGGACAATGTTGCATTTTTAGACAAAATATTTAAAGGTTTTCCGATATCCTTAGTATTTTCATTGCTTTGCTGCCAATTCTTTCAGTGATCATCCCATGAAGTCGAAATTTCTGTTTTGCCGATGGCAGCCATTTTAAACTTCCCTCGCGAGACTGCTCGTGACGTCACGATGGCCATGATCATAGGCCGCGCGATCCCTATAGGAAAGATTACGAAGTTGACCCCCCCCCCCCCCCCCCCCCCCCCTGACTCGGACATACATGTTACGGACGCGCGCCCGCGAAACATTTCGCTAGCATTAAAAATGACGGGCATAGGTTCTATGAGGATGGGGCTCCGCAGCGGACCTTCGGCCCGCGAGAGCTCCGTTAAAAATCAGCGAAAACAGTTTAACACATTAACACATTAACACGTCATTTTCAGGGGAGAAAATAAAAATTCAAACTGACTTAATATATGTGGTGCAAAATCAAGTATCAATAACAATCGCGATAGTTTGGCCTGACTTTCGGTTGTTTCAATATTGGGCAAAAAAAAGCGCATTTTGGCTGTATTATACTTATTGTATCCTTGATTGAAATATATAATTAATAAAATAAAATAAAATTGTCTTCTTGTGTCGTACATTGCTAAAAGGCGAGAACAATACATTCCTTGAGCGACTCCATCAGCGTCATTATCGTTTTTACGTCATACAACGTAAATTTCCAAGAGGGGGTAGCTACTCTTTATACTATTCCTGGCGTATCACATCGAACAAAAACGAACAAACTTCCCATCGAACTCAAGCGAACGAAAGAGTTCGATGTAGTTCGGCCATCGAACGAAATCGAACGCAAAATATTTTTGTGAGTTCGATGCCCGAACCAAATCGAATAAAATCGAACGAAATCGAACGGTCATGGTTCGATTTAGTTCGATTGAGTTCGGAAATCATTGATTTCATTGATTGTTTCAACGCTGGATCAACTTACGTTCTTGTCACGAAGAGTTCGAAAATCGAACGTTCGATTTTGTTCGATTCGCGTTTTTGTTTTTGTGAGTTCCACTTCGTTTGATGACCGAACTTAATCGAACTCTTTAGTTCGATTAAGTTCGATTGAGTTCGAAAATTGAACGTTCGATTTTGTTCGATTCGAATTTTTTTTTGTGAGTTCGATTTCGTTCGATGGCCGAACTCCATCGAACTTAATCGAACGAAAGAGTGCGATTGAGTTCGATTGAGTTCGAAAACCGAACGTTCGATGTGATACGCCGGGACTATTGCAATACCATCGCAATACGGATCCAACTATTGCCATAATATCGCCATAATATTGCAATAGGCCCCAACTATCGCAATACTGTTGCAATGTAAAACTTTACTCAACAAGAGGCGACACTGGTAGCCTATACTCATGCGCTTGCATAAGAAAAAGTTTTTAGTACGGTTTATTTTAAATGGGTCACGCATCCATTCCCCCTCAACGAATTTTGCGTGACACACTAAAGAACACGTCGAGACACGGTTAGCATTAGATCCCATCCGTCTAAACCACCTCGGACACCTTATTGAGACTTATATAACGGAGTAACTGGTTAGCTTTCAGTTGAGGTTGGGGTTAGCAGTTTATATAGTTAAATTTAGGAGTAAGCAACCTGAGAAGCTAGGTGGTATCCCATTTTTGTAGAATTTGTATGTGACCTGACGACCCGGTTAGTAATAAAATATGCGTGCATAAATTTGCATGTACAAATGTGGCACCAAAAAAAAAAAAGAAAAAGAAAAAAGAAAAAGAAAAACGAAGCCAAGACCTTACCTCATACGCGCTGTGCGCATGAGTAATTAAGTCACCCCTTACCTGTATACATCTATACAAAGAAACCGGGTAAAAAGTAAATAGGTACAAAATAACGACTTGTCCTCTTTACGATTATACTTGTTCTCGTGTGAGCCCAATCGCTAGAGAGTTTGTGCATGCCCATGTAACCTAGGGAGTTTAGAGAGCCAGAAGTTCCTTAGGCTACGCAACACCCGATTACGTCATGATTTTCAAATAACTGACCACCATTCTGGATTTCCATGATAACAGAAACGTACCAAAATTGATTCCAAAGTAACCGAAACCAGTAGAAAATTAAGTGCTTTCATGATCTGAAAGTATTACTACAAGAAACTTAAAAAAAAATGGGCATTTAATTAAATGCAGTGAAAGCATGGTTGCCATGAAAATGTCACATGCCATTAAACTAAAATATCGAACCAAAATATTTCCAGATAAACGTTTGAAAAAGTCACCAAAATTAAATTATTATTGGTTAAATATCTTAAAAGATATAAACGTTTGAAGTCAGCTAGAGCACTTGATGACATGCACCCCTTTCACCCTCGGTCTAAAATAGAGTTGTCAGTTCGACTTATTCTGTAGGACATTATTGCTTCCCAGTTCCTTAATTCCGGAGGGGTGATTACATTGAGAGATTAAACTGAAGTACATGTGTTATATGAATGGTACCGAAATATAACAAAAGTCGGTTACTTTCGGAAATCTACACTATCTCGCAGTGTGGGAGAAATCAGTGAAAGCAGAAAGTAAAGCCAATACTATTTAAAATCAGTGTTCTGTTTCAAACCTTCTTTGAGACGACTCCGCGTCAGGTTCACAGCCTTCAAGTGCTTGTCACCAGTGTTGTTAATTCCATGGAGAACTACATATATAAATAAATTTATTATCTGTTACATTATTTACACCAAAATATAAAATAAGTTTATAAATTACCACGAACTCAGTAAGGCCGTGTCACTGACAATTTCGAACACGGCTGCACTTAAACTTATCTTTAAAGGAAGCTTTGACTTTTTTCCCCCATTTTCTAAGATTGTTGAGATTTTTCTTTTCACATGTACATATATAATTTCTCAATTCATTACATTTCTCAATATCTTTTTCTATAACCCGGATACAATATGAAGCAACTAAGACTAAATTTTTCAAATCAAATCTATACTCTAATAGACTACTTGCGAACCTCTGTCACCTCTTTGCATGCTTTGTTTGTGTCAGTTACAAAAGTAAAGAAACTGTCAGTGCCAATCTATATCATTATTTGCTTTGATATTTGTGCAACCACAAAAAACTTATCGAAGTAAAATGTACCTCAGGTTCAGTAAGATTATGTACAGTCGTAATCACTGGTAGTAAAGCTTACCTATGAACAAACTATAAATTATGCTTCATAAGCTGTTTGCTGCCATTCTTAGAAGAAATTATAATGAGATTCATTTTTTCCGAGAATTCAGGATCTCACCCCCAGGGGCTTCTTGGTGTTAAAAATGGCGCGCGTGATAATGAAATGTATTGAGCTTCACCAGACTTGACAGCGATACCACAACAACTTGCGCCAATAGTTCTGTTTTGATATAATAAAGTTCTCACTTGGCTCCGAGGCTTGCAGGGAAAAAATCCAAAACAAATCACATCGAGGTTCAGAATGTCTGTATCCCCTCCCCGCTAAGGAAAAAATTGTATCACTCACCAGGGACTACGTCCTCTACTCTTTTTTTTTTTTTTCTACTGCTTCCCTAATCTTATTCTTCGAGTTCGAGCCTATCTTGTATTACATTGTTACTATAAAATTTGTAAAATATTGGAAATTTTAAGGGTCACATGATCTACTTTTTGCTAGGGTCCTCTCTTGCCATCATTTTGTCTTCAATCAACATCCTGAAACAAATTTCAACTTGCTTAATTCACCACCGATACAGAACGATGCCATGAAGACACGTCATTTGTGTCTGGTACGTTCCGGACGAGGTTTCCCAAATATCTAATATATCTATGTTTGATGAGTCGAGCTAAGCAGCGAAATGGCTGAAACTGGTAAATATCCAATAGGAGATTTTTTTCTCAGAGAAGGACTCTTTCCGCTAGCGTAAAATTGTAACGAAAATGAAACGGAGAAAAGCAATCTTTCTTTGTTACTGACGTCACTGCTGAGATGGAAGGTAGGTACGTACCTGAAATGAACATGGCAAATGTGATCATGACAAGCCTAGAAAAATGGACTGCGAAAACTGATCAGGCGACACAATGACGTTGCTTTCAGTTGTTTTCACGTTGTTATCAAAGTATTTGGATAGCCAAAACAATAATATTGTTGGGAGCTAATATATAACGTGTACGGAAGCCTGCAATCTGCTCTCTGAATGGGACTACAGCTGTCTGTTTTCCGGCAAATATTTCCCTTTGTACCGATACCAGGTGTGTTTCAGTTAAAACAACGGATCGTTTCCGTTGAAAAGCAAATCATCGCCGTTTTCGTAGTCATAGCTTGAAGCTTGATCACCTTGGAGTTTCCTCAAGTAACGTGGTAAAAGTCACTGCGTTTTGTTTTCAGAGCGAATAAAAAGATCCTTGAACGATATAGAAACCCTTGAAAAACGGATCAATTTTCCTGATACCAAAAAAAAAATGCCCAAGCTGTTGCTAGTGCTGGATACAGCTGGGGAGTAGATATAGCAGGGACATGTTCAATATTTTCACAAGCGGATCTCGATTTTTACAATAAGTCGAGCTTTATTCTCTCTCTCGTCTTCAATGTGTTTTAAAGGAGCTAAATAGGTGGGGTGTGGGGATTCCTGTATCTTCCGTTTTTGCATGTTCAGCAGTGCACCAATGGATCATTTGGGTAAAGTACAGGCATCTGCCAGCCGGTTCTCTTGGGTACCAGTCCCTAGAAAGTCTTCATATAGACAAATTACCTAGGGTACACAATCCTAGAGAGTTTAAGTAATCCGCGGGTTCCCTAGCCTGCACAAAGGACCCTTTTTGGGCAGGCTACAAGTTTCTTAGGGTAGGCAGTCTAAGCAGGCAAGGCTAGCGAGATTGCGCACTACTTGACTAAACAGCGAGGTAAAAAGAGGAGGTAAAGTCTTACACGAGCCCCAGGAGCCACACGGCCGGAACATAACCTGGTGTCCGTGGCTTGAAGCAACTAGGAGTATTGCAACTCCCCCCTGGATGGGATGCAAGTCCACTGATTGCAAGTTACCACTAGCATTATGAGTCGAAAGTATCCACCTGGGTGGGGAGAGACAATAGGGAGCAAATTTTGAAGGAAACATCATGACGGCCACAGTCCTCGAGCACACGACCTTCAGGTTAAAATTTCAACGATCCATGTTTATTTACTTACTCTAATTTAACCTCTCCATAACTGTCACACATTCGACAACTGAAGGGCTTTGTATTTTAAGCTGCGTACACGGTCATAAAACGAGACAAATTTGTCTCGACGGGTAATTACAAGAGATCTTGCTATTGCGCAATCAGACGGATTTCGACGGATTTAGCCTGCGCGTGCACAGGCTAGACGGATTTGGACGGAGTGGGAATTATTTTAAATGCAAGCAAAGCTTACATGCCAAACTATATGAACACTGAATAACACTGAAATAACATTCAATTGTTAATCATGGGCAATTACAAGGAAACTGCAATTATTTTTAATAAAGCAAGCACTCAGCACCTTCGCTGGTCATCAACATGCTAAGTAAGTCTTGTGATGCGACGTGTGGTGTTATATTACACCCCTACCTTCACACAACGGCCACTCTCTACAACAGCCATACAGTAGACTTTGGCCCCAAGGTGGCCGTCGTGGAGTGGTTGGACTGTTGGATTAGCCCAAGCAAACAGATTGAAGACCGTAAAGAACGCCACACAGAAACGTTTTAGGAGCGAAAAACAAATTGTACTGATAACGTAGGGATAGGGTTTAAATACATGAGCACTATGTCCCATCATATATTGTTTTTTGAGGCAATTGCGCAGACGAAGATTTACATATTCAGACAAAATAAATACGTTTTCTTTGAGTAATCGCCGCAAAAACCGTAAAATTCCGAAAATAAGCCCCTGGGCTTATATTTTTTAAAGGACAGGCTCCTGCAATTATAGAATCACGCGATAAGGAGCTTAATATTTTCGGATGGGCTTAATTCGGAATTTTACGGCAACATTCCTTCTCACACATACACTTTAAATGCTTGAAAACTGAAGTTTCGTAATTTATAGTCTAAGAATACTTTTTTTTTTTAATTTACAAAAACGTTTATATAGCCCCGTAAAAACGTTCCTAATTTGGTGTTCCTGGTTTGATGTATAGCTTTTGCGTAACCGGATAACGGACATACACCCTACGTTATTTTTATACTGATTCTTTTATTTATAGTGGGATAAAACAACAAGATAGCCGAAATCCGGTGACCTCAAAATACGTAACCTTTCTTTCATCGGTATAAATTGTCTCAATTAACACTGAATAGCGGTACAAGAAAATGTCTCATAATCAAAAGCTCCTGTGAGCCATCTCGTGAACACGAAACGCTCTAAATAGAAGATTTTTCACCCAAAAATTCATGGTGTATATGTTGTGGTTCAATTTTTTCTTTGGTTTAAAAATTTTCAAACCAGTTTGATTTTTGTTTTCCTTTGTCTTAGATTATGATAATGAATCTGAGACAAAGGAAAATAAAAATTAAACTGGTTTGAAAATTTTCAAACCAAAACAAAAATTAAACCACAACATATATATAGAGGTAGACACTTGAGGAATAGATCCATATTGAACTTGACTTTTAGCGGCGTCACTTCAGTAAAAAACTTTAATTACAAAAATCGCCACAGATATATAGAGTCGAATGTTTTAGGCCGCAATTTAGAAATAAAGTACTTAAATTAAGATTTTCGAAAAGACTCTGTTATAAATTGTCTCCCGGAGTTTCGAGAAACACACATGCTATTTCACAATGTCAGTGCTTCACCCGCCTTATTTCTGTGGCATTAGACTGCGAGCAGTCTTTTATTTTTCTTTTAGTTAATCGAGGAACGAGGGCGCGCCCACTTACTCGACGGCTAAATAAAAGAAAAATAAGAGACTGCTAGCAGTCTACTGTAGCATGGAAGTAAAAGTTTCGCTGAGGTTTTATAATATATGGTTGGCGGGTACCCATTTACCCCATGCCGTGAAGGTAAACAATGGGCGGCAAAAAGTTAGAAAAGCGAGACGATCGCGAAACCAGGCCTTAATGGGACACTGTCACGAGGGCGCATGCGCCAGTTTCTAGAATCGAAACTTGGAAAGTTTAGCGTAAATCATCAAGTTGAACTGTCAATTTAAAAATGGCGTCGACTAGTGGCGGCGGTCTCGGTGGAAAACGAAGAAACTCGGGACGGAAAAAGGATATTTGGTACGCCGAAAAGAGCGATGAAAGAATGGTTGAAATCCCATAAACGTGTTTATTTCGAAGATACAATTTCTAAGTCATGGCATGAAGCGAAATTTATCGCAGGCTACGAAACTTGCTCTGATTCCGTCTTCGCGGCGCACTTGTTGTGACTGGAATATTACTCACGTCACGAGAAAGCAAAGGAGTTTAAATTATTAGCGGTGTGTGAGTCGGGACGTGACCCTTCAATGAAAGCGGTATTGATGAAAGCGATATTACACGACGGCCGTTAAAAATTTGAGCGCTTTATAAGACGTTGTATGGGGAAAAATAACGTAGATTTCGAACGCTAAATAAAGCGAAATTTATACATTAATTCAATAGAGCGACACTATTAAACTCGCCTCTGGCGTATTCTTTTGTCCTTTGGGGTTTTTCTAGCCGTTTCCGGTTTCTTTGTCGCCACTGTTTTCCCTTCATAAGACGACGTCGAGACAAAACACTGGGTTTGAGACCGACTTCCGCGCGGAGGCGATTTGCGTCCCAAAAATACATCCGATCGGCAATTTTTTCAGCCACAATTAAAGAACTATTTCCCTTCCACCATAAAACATGTCTGGTTTTTTTGAAAATCATCAAAATGAGCATTTTCTGCCACCAATTCCAAGATTCATAATGAGTCCAAATGTTTTCAAGTAGACTGGAAGTTAGACTGGTCCGCGCATGCGAATCCGTGACAGTGTCCCTTTAAACGTCTCAGACATTCAGTGTTCACGATTTGTATCATCGCCAGTAGTTGAAATAATAATAACAAGTAGCCCGTTGGGCTTCGAAACTGGCTCGTTTGGTCTCAGTTTCCACCCGGTTTTCATTTTAGAGTTTTATATTAGCAATATACAATCTAGAATCTATTAATATGCACAGTCCAGTCCACATTTACATTTACATTCCACAGCCCGCTTCAAGCACTCCTTAGGGACGGACCATTTTATTGTTGGGTGGGTGGGGGCATTTACCAAAAATAAATTCCTGCACAGCAAAAGTAAAGAAAAAAAAATAATGCACAGCGAGCCAAAGGAAAAAAAGGTTTTGAAAAATTATTGCATAACATCAAGATGGAAAAAAATGATGATCAGAAAAATTGCCCAACACCGCCCCCTGCCCCAGCCCCCCACAAAAATAAAATCGTCCATCCCTTAGTAGGCAACAATTTCAGGTCTATATTTTTTTCTCTGATCGGCTCGGTACTGTTAGAAAAAACATAAGTTTAGAACTTTGTATTTTTTTTTTCGCTTTAAAATCCTTGAAACCACCTACAACAAGGAATCAAGATTGTTTAAACACAGGCATTTTGGAGAATCGGTGATGGGTTTCGAATAAATTAACAACATCAACATGATCGATCAAATACTTAACAGCCGACCATAGCGTGACATAAATACGAGATGTGTGGAATTTGAACCTGACTCCATGACGTAATGCTTGAGAATTGTTTACTCAGCAAGTCTTTGACTTGCCGGGACGTGTTTTGTTCAACGATTTATTCGACTTAAACTCAACTGTTTGACAATTGATTTGGTTAGAAAAGTTCAACCCGCTTTTCTTTTACCAGAAATAGAACACATCCGAATATTGCTTAACAATTCCGTCGAAAGTAGAACGGTAAATATTTGAATTGTAGTTGCTTAATTATTGGTTACAGTTCGCTATACTACTTCTGAAAAGACAGCAAAATTACACACGGTAGCGATATACAAAGGAAATAAATCTCAAAGCAAAGCCATTTCCCTTAAATGATCATGACTTCCTCCTAGACGTCTCCTAAAACGGAAAAATGTGGAAAACATATGGTTGTATTTTGAAATAATCATAGAAAACGGCTGCAGACAAGAGATTACCTTGCAGAATATATTTGTCAAAGTGAAGCGATCGATAAATGTCACAGCAGCTGCATCAAACTGACCATCGATGTCTCACAAATCCAACAGCCGAGTCTTGTTACAGTATCGTTTTGTTTTACAACAGCAAACGAACGATATCGCTTGCTTTTATAACGATCGAGCAGAGGCAGGTCTGGAACGAGTCACGCACCCCTCCCCCCAACGAAATAACTAATCTTCTTTTTGCGTGATAAACATGCGCATGCGTAAGAAACATTTGTCATATACTTTAATGTACCATAACAAAAGCAGCAATTTTTCTAAAGCAACAAGACGATAAGAACCCGCATGTTCCCAAAAATTATCTCTTGCACGAAATACGCATCTGTGTACATCACGTTTCTATTTTAAATTGCTTTTATAAAAAACGCTACCACAAGTAAGCCACCGATTCGTCTTTGCCTAATATAAGGTTGACTTGAAGGTAGAGGTTAGTGTAGTATGGGTTGGGGTTGGCGGCGTTACGGCGTGACTGCGTGACGCCGCCGTGATGTCGTTTTGATGACATCACTGATTACGTCATTTCTGAAACCGGAAGTAAACTAGGACGGTGTTGGCCGCAGCAAAAGCGATTCCCGGGGCAGGTGACACGACAGAAAACAAGGAGCCCGTTGGGCTTCGCAACTGGCTCGTTTGGTCTCAGTTTCCACCCGATTTTCATTTTAGAGTTTTATATTAGCAATCCACAATATACAATCTGGAATCTATTAATATGCACAGTCAGGGGTAATAAGCTCCTGGCACATTCCAGTCCACATTTATATTTACATTTCACAGCCCGCTTCAAGCACTTCTTAGGGACGGACCTTTTTATTTTTAGGAGGGGGGGGGGGGGGGGGGGGGGGGGGGTTGGGCAATTACAAAAAAAAAAAAAAAACATTCCTTCACAGGAAAAGTAAAGAAAAAAAAAATCATGCACAGCGAACCAAAGGAAAAAAAAAGTATCCAACGATCCCAAAAAAAACTCTTGCACAACACAAAGACGGAAAAACAAAAATTCATGATCAGAAAAATTGCCGCCCCCTGCCCCTTCCCCGCCATAAAAATAATATGGTCCATCCCTTAATAGGCTACAATTTTAGGTCCATATTTTTTTCTCTAATCGGCTCGGTACTGTTAGAAAAAACACAAGTTCAGAACTTTGTATATTTTTCCCTTTAAAATGCTTGAAACCACCTACTACAAGGAATCAGGATTGTTTAAATACAGGCATTTTGGAGAATCGGTGATAGGAATAAATTAACAATATGAACATGATCGATCAAATAATTAACAGCCGACCATAGCGTGACATAAATACGAGATGTGTGGAATTTGAGCGTGACTCCACGGAGTAATTCTTGAGAATTGTTTACTCAGCAATTCTGTGACTTGCAGGGACGTGTTTTATTCAACAATTTATTCGATCTAAACTCGACCGTTTGACAATTGATTTGGTTAGAAAAATTCAACCCGCTTTCCTTTTACCAGAAATAGATCACATCCGAAAATCACAGAGATTTAATTTTTAACAATTTCGTCGAAATTAGAACGGTAAATATTTGAATTATAGTTGCTGACATCACTGATTACGCCATTTCTGAAAACCGGAAGTAAACTAGATACGGTGTTGGCCGCAGCAAAAGCGATTCCCGGGGCAGGTGACCCGACAGGGAAAAAAAAAAAAAAGAGGGTATTTTAAGAACTGACTCGTCGCAGAGCGACGAGCCAGTTAAAAAAAAAAGGGTATTTTAAGAACTGACTCGTCGCAGAGCGACGAGCCAGTTAATTATCTTATCTACCTCCCCCTACCCCCCACAAAACAATGTTGTACATACTCAAAAAGTGTCCCTGGTCTCTGAGCAACCCTTCTAAAGCAACATTGAACGGAGGAGGGAGAGGAGGGCTTCGATAAATGTGATTTTTGACAGGATATTACACTAACGGTTGTCTTGCGCGCGGAAACACTACTGTCTCAACGAGTTCTGTCCGAGATTGTCTATGATTTTGGATTACTATAACTCCGCGATAAAAAATGGGATCCAAACAATTTTTTCGGAAGACATTGTACATGTTTAATCACTTTGTGATAAAGCGTAAAAAAGTGAAATCCAGCAATTAGAGCTAATCAATTATGAGGTGTATTCGTGCGCGACAACTGTACATCACGCATTGCGTGACAATAATATCAGCGTTATATCGCAGTTCTAAAAATACTTAGTGCGTGAAAGCACAGAGCCTTTTAAAATGCCTAAATAACTAACATCTATACGGTTTACAGCGAAGTCAAGTTTGATTTCATACGGTTCACAAAGACTGAGAATGAAAATTTAACGGTTCACAACGGTTCACGCAATATATTAAATAATTAATATCATACATATTTTTTTAATTATGTGAACCGTGTGAACCGTGTGAACCGTAGCCGAACGAGGTTGTTTACAAATTCCTTTTCCTATGGTATACAGTTCGCCTTGTGAACCGACTGAAAACTGACATAATATCCTCATATTCAACTAGTTCAACTGTGGTAGTGGGAGGATGTATTATAAGCTCAGAAAAACATTTGCCACATGCGGGAATTTCCCTTTGCCTCGCGCGTGGGGTCCAAAAATTGTCTTTTAGATGACATCACTGATTTCGGAAAACCGGAAGTAAACTAGGTACGGTGTTGGCCGCAGCAAAATCGATTCCCGGGGCAGGTGACACGACAGAAAAAAAAAAGGGTATTTTAAGAACTGACTCGTCGCAGAGCGACGAGCCAGTTAACAAGGAGCCCGATGGGCTTCGAAACTGGCTCGTTTGGCCTCAGTTTCCACCCGGTTTTCACTTTAGAGTTTTATATTAACAAGCCACAATATACAATCTAGAATCTATCAATATGCACAGTCCAGTCCACATTTACATTCCACAGCCCGCTTCAAGCACTCCTTAGGGACGGACCATTTTATTGTTAAGAGGAGGGGGGGGGGGGGGGGGGGGAGGGGTGGGCAAATACTAAAAACAAATTCCTGCACAGCAAAAGTAAAGAAAAAAAAATAATAATGCACAGCGAGCGAAAGGAAAAAAAAGGTATGGAGCAATCCCGAAAAAAATTCTTGCAAAACATCAAGACGGAAAAAAAATTCATGATCAGAAAAATTGCTCAACACCGCTACCTGCCCCCACCCCCCACCCCACAACCCCCTTTAGTAGGCTACAGTTTCAGGTCTATATTTTTTCTCTGATCGGCTCGGTATTGTTAGAAAAAACATAAGTTTAGAACTTTGTATATTTTTTTCGCTTTCAAATCCTTGAAACCACCTACTACAGGGAATCAGGATTGTTTAAACACAGGCATTTTGGAGAATCAGTGATGGGGTTTCGAATAAATTAACAATATCAACACGATCGATCAAATAGCGTGACATGAATACGAGATGTGTGGAATTTGAACGTGACTGCACGGAGTAATGCTGGAGATTTGTTTACTCAGCAGTTCTGTGACGTGCCGGGACGTGTTATATTCAACGATTTATTCGATCTAAACTCGACTGTTTGACAATTGATTTGGTTAGAAAAATTCAACCCGCTTTCCTTTTACCAGAAATAGATCACATCCGAAAATCACAGAGATTTAATTTTTAACAATTCCGTCGAAATTAGAACGGTAAATATTTGAATGATAGTTGCTGACATCACTGATTACGCCATTTCTGAAAACCGGAAGTAAACTAGGTACGGTGTTGGCCGCAGCAAAAGCGATTCCCGGGGCAGGTGACACGACAGAAAAAAAAAAAAAGGGTATTTTAAGAACTGACTCGTCGCAGAGCGACGAGCCAGTTAAAAAGGGTATTTTAAGAACTGTCTCGTCGCTAAGCGACGAGCCAGTTAATACTAATAATAATAAAAATGGAAAATATGTTGTCGTCCTTCAGTAGCATCGTAAATAAAGTAAGTATAGTCAAGTGAGGTCTTTAACCTTCAGGCTTTTTCGGGCTTGGACACAGTAGCTTAAAGGCCTCACTTGACTATACTTACTTTAGCAATAATAATAATTTACCATAACTATAAATTGATACTTGAAAATAAATGAAAGTTAAAAAGAATTACATTTCCGCTATATCTACATTTTTTCAATAAAAAAAATATTTAAAGAATAGCTGAAAATTTTGGAGTTAATAATAGCAAAAATAATAACAATAGAAAAAATTTGCTCGTTTACCCGTTAAAAATGTCTCTAATATGGAAACAGGTTTATATTATCAGAATGCTGATAAGCGAGTGACGTCAAAGAGAATAGCTACTTTTAATTTTTAGCTCGCATTCCGTTCGCTTTGCTTTGCTTGTTCGCTAAACCAATTCTGAAAAGCTGCACGCGTTTTTCTCGGTTTGCCAAACCAATCAATTCAAATTGGTACTTTCCAGTTCGTTTGTTGTTTTGGTTGTGTTCACGCGCAATCATTTCAAAGGCATTACGGAAACCACACATACTGATTGCGGCTGTTAAATATTTTATCTGGGAGACGTTTTCCACAACAGTCAAAGTTAAAACAGACTGCGAAAAACAGAAGCCAATTCAACACAGATTTAGACATATCTCAATATCGAGGCAATTGAGTGTCGACACAACAAATTTTTGAATATTTTTAGGAGGAGTAGAGGAAGCCAAATTGTCCAAATGTATGGACCATCTGGACTTTAATTAAAATACTTCGGTTAGCTTAACTTGATGAAAAAGGCGGTAAAGAAAATAATTTCCTCTGGAATCCTCGCCCGTCATTCCGGTAATTGTTAGGGTCATCGTGTCAACTTCCACGGAACAATAAAATTTCATTTGCTGTATGCTTGTTCTAAGCAAGCAATATTTTAGCTTGTAATTGCCAAACGCCGCCACCATTTTGAATAAGGGACTGTTTTTCGTAATATCGCATCATAGCCGAGGAATCACACATGCATAGCGGTTGTCTGGCATTTTCCCACACATCTGTTATATTGAAGCTCATGCAGTCGTAGAGTTAGACTGCAAAACAGTCGGTTTTTTTTTCGCTGGCTCGCTCGCGAATGCGCGAAGCGCCAGAAGCGTCTGAAGCGTGGATACCCGCGCGCGAAGCGCGCGAGCCTTCCCACTCTCCATATTCACACTCGTTCCAGACCTTTCGTTCAAAGACCGCGCGCATTCGTATGACCAACGCAAAAAATACGACTGTTTTGCAGTCTATCGTAGAGTTGACAAACTGAAATGCTTTCGCTTTAGGAGCCAATTTATTGTCTTCTCGTCAGAAACGATCTTGTAAGATTGCTGGAATTCGAGCACATGTGTAAAGAAACATCTCTTCTTTTGTTTTTGTATTGTTTTCTCTCATATTTTATTAATAATTAAATTAATAATGGCGGTGTTTTGGCTCGAAGAGATGTTAATAAACTTCAAATATAACCCCTCCTTGTGGAAACTGTGCAGAAAAGTTCCAAACTAATTATGTCCATAAATTAAAAGTGGAGTAAATGTAGGAAATTGTACAAAAACCTTATAAAAATTGAATTTTGAAAGTTTAAAGATAAATAGTCAAACGTTTGAAAATTGGTAAATTAAGAAAAAAGTTAAATTTGTTTCTTACCTTTTCAAGGAACCCGTTTTGTCGTGCTGTCTACGATTCGTTATAGCAACTGGCCGGCTGAGAACAGTAAAAACACTGGCAAACAATATATATTAATCTGGGAGCGGCCATTACCTTGATTACGACATTCCGGAATCTGTCATATCGTCACTTTGATCGATCGTCTGATCCAGAACAAGACAATAATAAATTAATCGTAAAAAAAATTCTTAGAGTTATAAATGGGAACCGTAACCTGGGTATAAATATAGACTATACTTCTGTATACTTTTTGTCCGAGTCGGTATTTTTATTTTTCACCATATGCATAGGAGTTATGGTGAAAAATAAATAAATATAGTTCTTAAATCAATTACAACGACCTAGACAAAAAAAAAAACACATTCCGCCAAATTGAACGTACGCCAGTTGTACAGATGATCGAAGTTATTAGTTGTAATGCACTACGGCACTGGCATCTGTGTTCACTACCAGACATGTACGATTAATTAGTAAACAAATAATCGTCAGTGAATAGTCAATTCGTTCAAATAATAATGAACCACAGTCGAATTGAATGAAAACTCGTCTTCAGGCCGCGATAGATCTTCACACTGGATGAGGATTATGTTTACATTTTCATAGCATGACTAAGTGTAGTGCAATGTTGCAGACGTGACCAGATCGGTTTACGTTCACAGTCTAGAAGTTGAATTGGTTTTTGATGACCCTAAAGCCCGACTTTAATACTCGCAGTGTTCTTGTTTTTTTATATAAGTGACATGTTTACGTAACAACGGAAATACGTAGGGCTCCACCTAGAAAAATAACAATGATAGACAGAAATAACACTAGCCGATAACGAAAAATAAACAGAAAATAATGAACGAAAACTAATACGAAAATGAATAATTAGTATGTTTCTTCGCGAATGTCAAGGCCTTTTGAAATTAAAAAAAAGCTTCTTTGACCTTACACATATACGTATTGAGTCTCGGTTAGAGAAAATTTTTGCAATGGGGATCAGTTGCATGTCATTAGCAGTGTGAAATGTTCGGCGGCTGTAGTAGGTTTAGACTTGGTGTTAGGATTGTCTATGGTGTGGCGGTGTTCATTAAATCCCCCCGGGGGGGGGGGGGGGGGGAGGGTTACTCCCATATATGAGCTATATAGGTATGTGCCGCTGTGAAGGGTATGGTTTTCAGGCAGTTTAGTCTGGGATAGGGCAAAGTTATCAGAGATTTTTGGTCTAGAATAGGGTATCATTTTCCGCGAAACTGATCAGTTGCGTGAAGAAATTTAGTCTAGACAAGGTTTACTGGCAAATGGCATTTAAAAATCGGAACGGCTGGCAGTACGGCATTTTCACTGACCCCCCCTCTGCTGACCCCCGTTAACTAATAACTGTGATAGTGAACGAGTTTCTGGAAAATATCGAGTCTGGAATAGATCTAGGATAGGGTAGGGTTTTTCGGTGTTTAGTCTAGAACAGGGTTGCAAAATGCAGCTAAAATGGTCTAGTATAAGTTAAGGGTCTTAGAGTCCCGGCTGCACACCCCCACCCAAACATTTGCAGAGTACCCCTCGCCCCCCCCCCCCCCCCCCCCCCCCCCCCTCCCTCGGGATTAAATCTGTCTCGTTTAGTCTCTCTAATATATTGTAAATTAGTGTATCCAAAAGATAGTAATTGCTGCGGTAAATTTGTTGTAATAATGCTGTTTTATCGCCTCGCTGGTATTACAGAATTTTCTCTTTCGTTTTTCGAGGGGAAGCAAAGCAAATGTAACCGGGATGAATCGACGAAAACTCCAGCTGATAAGACTAATTTTGTTTTGTAATTCACGCATTAAGTTCTTGCAATGTCTGTAGAATATTGTTGAGCAAAGGACGCGTTCACCACGAGGAAGGTGTGAAAATTTAGGTTTAACTTAATTATTGATAATGAATATATTGCGTTACTAGCTAGCCGTATCGTGTTCGCGTCCCCACGCGCTCAGCTCAGTCTCATCGACCGCTGTCGGAGTGATTCAAAATAAATTTGTCTTTTATTCCGTACAATCTTCGAAAATCTTTGCTATCCAACGGTCATATCACCATGCCTCACAGTCCTCGCTCAACTCGCGGTAGTCTTCGACACTTCAGTTCCGATTACGACTGGCACATGTTGGACCAAAATATTACAAATCTCGCAGCCAACAGCTTGAAGCAGCAAGCGAGGCTATTGTTCGTGGCGCAGTGAATTCTGGCCCAAAATGTGTGCGTGGCGCAGTGAATTCTGGCCCAAAATGTGTGCGTGGCGCAGTGAATTCTGGTAAAAAGCGATCCAATCGAGATTTTTCCTAGCTTATATTTTTTTCTCATATATTTCTCTTAAATCCTGATTATGTTGCTGCTCACTCGCAACGCTCGTTCCGCAGCAATTACAAGGGTTACATTGAATCATGTAGATTAAATTTTTGGAGTCACAGGTCAGGTAAGATTTGATAGTGCGCATTTCAACGGTAGAAAAGAAAGTATAGTAAGTCCGTCGGAAATGTAAGGACAAGTAGCGCAGTTCTTTCCGCAACGGAAAGAGCCGCAAGGGAGTTGGGGATGGTGGTTAGTGGAGTAATTGGAAGGGAGTACAAGTTTAGCTGAAACTAGTATGTCACGGAGGATGGGCAGCGTCTGAAGCCGGCTACAAGAGGCAAATGTTTAAAAGCTTTTTTTACAACGTTCAGAAGAGAGTAGTAAATTATAATGCCTTTCACTGAATGATGTTAGAGATGCGAGGAAGTGAAGGATTGAAAGTCATAATAAAAGGTCACGTGTGGGTTTGTTGGTGTCTGTCTTTGGTTTGTGAAGTTAGTCTCCGGGGAACTCAGCAGAACAAGTTTTAAATGTTTCGTCGGTAGAACAGATACGTCGTAAACGGAGGTCTAAACTGAAAGGAATGGCTTTTTTTAGTACGTAAGGGATGACAAGATGAAAAAAGTAGATTTTGGTGTTTGTCTGTAGGTTTTGTGTAAAGAGTCAGTACAAACGTTACCGTTGTTTAAACAGAGACATTAACGTCAAGGAAAGGTACGTTAGTATAAGAGTGTGTCAGCTAGGGAATTTAATTGTAGGGTGAATGTTGTTAAGATAATCGATGAAAGTTTTTGGGTTATCTAAGCCTCATCAGTCCAGATCATAAAAATATCATCGATATATAGTAGCCAAGTGTGAGGATCATAGGAAATGGGGCTTTTTCGATAGCGTTGGCTTCGAAATAACCGAGAAAAAGATTGCAAAAAGCCATCCTGGTACCCATGGCTGTGCCGTGAATCTGGAGGCAGTGGTTATCATTAAATGAAAAATTATTCATGGGGAGAATCATGCGAATATGGTCACAGAGCTTGCTAGTAGAAATGGTAGTACGAGAGCGAGTGCGTAAAAAATGTTCACAAGCATTGATATCTTTATTATGTGCACGTGGGATGTTAGTGTATAATGATGAAACGTCAAGTGTAAGTAATAATGAATTAGCGGGAAAATTACCGATGGTTTGGAATTTGTTAAGGAAGTCGTTAGTGTTCTTGATAAAAGGTAGTTTTTGAACTGAAGGTTGCAGGTGGTGATCAACGTACGAAATGTGATATGGGTTCAGTAGGATGGCTATTAGATGATGCAGTGGGGCGTCCTGGGTTACCTGGTTTGTGTATTTAGGGAGAATGTAAAAGCGTCCTGGTTTAACGTCAGTTTGCATAAGGTCCGGGGGGGGGGGGGGGGTGGTATTCCCTATAATAGGCTATACGGGGATGCTCCGCCCGAAAGGGGTACCTTTTTGAGGCTGGAGGTATATGAAAGGGTCGGGATTTCACGAGTTGAAGTATGTGAGAGGGTAGGGATTTCACGAAGAATAGGAAATGGTAGCGAAAACACGAGTTGAAGCATAAAAAAGATAGGGGAAACTGCCATTTAAGTATTATACAAAGGGCCTTTCAAAATATATCAAACAGACGCACGTAAAGGCTATATGAAAGGGTATCATTTGCAATGAAAGGTATATGAAAGGGGTACCTTTTCTGTCAAAAACGGTATATGAAAGGGTAAGGGTTTGGACCGTCGGGGCGGAGCATCCCCGTACAAAACTTTGTTGAGTACCCCCCCCCCCCCCCCCCCCCCCCCGGGCATAAGGTATTGTTTGTTTGTTTTTTCATTGATATAGTTGTCAGTATGCATTATGTTTAAAACATAAAAAGTAACGCGTTTTTGTATGTTAACAGTCATGTCTTGTTGGTAGAATTTAGCGTCATTGAGTTTTCTGTTGCGATTCGTCTGATCTATCTATGTCTATGTACCAAGACTTGTCCATATTAACAGTACCGGAACCTTTGTCGGCGGGTTTTATAATGATGTCGTGTCGTTGTTTAAGTTGGCTTATGGCCTGTCGTTCTGTAGAGGTAAGGCTGTTACGAATTTTATTAGGTTTACAGGCAGTTATGTCAAGTTCAACAGCGTCTAAAAAGGTATTTAGGACTCGTTCTCTGTCGATGGAAGGGTTCCAAGTACTGTTGTTACGGAAAGGAGTGTCCTGTTCTGTAACGTTGGAGTTATTAGTTCTGTCATCGTCAAAACAAAATACTCGGTTAGTCGCATGCGTCTAGCAAAATCGTAAATGGCGGCTGTTTCCGGCCAATTAATTTGTCGTGGTGTGGGGCAGAATGTTCAGTCCACGTGAAAGAACAGATATCTCGTCGTAGATAGAGGAGAATTAGAGAGATTAATGACAGAAGAATTATCTAGTTAAATGTTAGGGGGTTTAGTTTTACGTCGGGAACGTTTACGAGGGGGAACAATGAATGAATTAGGAGAAGTGCTTTCTGTGACATTAGATGGATTGTCGTTTATGTCAGTATTGACCTGTGGTTAAGACCATTATGACCAAGATTGTTGCAAATAATACGGCGGATGGGAGCAGTCTTCTTAGCGCGCCTGTTAGTGAGTAGAGACTCAAGCTATAAGGCCATAGATTCCAGTTTAGTAGCATAAAATAAAAATGCGTCCGGTGTAGAAGAGTTACGTAAGAGTTCCTTGCGGTGCGAAAGTTCCTCTGTGAGTGAGTTTATCTTGTGTCGGCATTCGGTGATAAGTAACTTCAAGTGGCGGTAGGCAGCAGAGTATGAAATGTACCGGGGAAAATGTATCTCCATCTGCGGTGAAATTTTTGGTTATATGAGCACAATGGCGGTTTGCGTGGAAAGAGTGATGCTGGGATGTAGTTGTTTTCTTTGTAGAAGGAATAGTTCAAAAGATGGTGTTTGAATCGGATATTTTGTTTAAGTCGGATCCTTTTCGTAGCATTGAATAGGCTTGTATATAGAGGCGGCGTCGTTGGGGTTGGATTTGAACTGAGTTGGTAGTTGTTGAAGTGTTCCATTGTGGTAGACAGGGTTGGGTTCGATATTCATGCATATCGTAAGGAATGAGGCGAGAAACAGTAAAATAAATGATAATAAAATTGTTGAATGTCGAGTGTGTGATGATCACTTGATGTCTTTTGAGTTGGTAGCCGGTTGCTAGTCAGGCTAGAAGAGACATGTGGTACCATACCACGAGGATGGAAAGAACCAATGTAAATTCTCCAAGAGGCGATGTCATTGCCTATAACGGTGAAGAAAAATAGCAGGTAAAATCGAATCTGTCTGAAGATCTACGGTTAAAAATCCGGATCATGTTTACTTTAGGTAGCCTCGACCGATATGTCGATCGATATATCGGTCAACACTCGGTCGACACTCGGTCGATATATCGGTCGACAGTCGGTCGACAGTCGGTCGAGAGTCGATCTACAGTCGATCGACAGTCGGTCAACAGCCGGTCGACAGTCGGTCGAGATATCTGTCGGCCTATATTTAGCTCACCGACACTTCACCGATACCTCGCCGACACTTCACCGATACCTCGCCGACACTTCGCCGATACTTCGTCGATAATTCACCGAGTGTCGGTCGACTATCGGTCGATATAGCGGTTGAAAGTCGGTCGATACTTGACCGAGTTATCGGTCAATAATCGGTCAACATCGGTCGATAGTCGGAAGATAGTCGATCGATACATCGGTCGAGCCGATAATCGGTCGATATATCGGTCGAGTTGTTTGTCGGTCTTTACAGTTTTCAGTCCGTTACCAATAGCACTAAAGAAAAAGAAAATAGGAAAAAAGACCGAAATATTAAAATATTTTTTCCAAAAAACAACAGTTGAGTTTGATTTTGATCGAGATGTAAGAGAAAAGGAAACCCATTTAGTTGTCCTTACAGAGTCATTTTACCTATTGACACGTGGTGATTATTGAAAAGCTGCGCATTTTTTGGACATTTTCTGGATGTCAGTTATGAGTCGGCAAAATTACTCAAAATGAAAAATGAGAGCATGCCTTTCTTTGCACCAGCATCCCTTTTGTGACTTTTTATCCAAGGGGTACAGAAAAGTTGAACCCAACCTCTTTAGACTTTTCCCGTTTTTTTTTTTTTCGCTGTTCTCGTCTTCAGCTGCTGTTGTTAACTTTCTACTGGGCTCTCTTTCAGTTCAAGAATTTTCGAGAAAGCATTATCCAAATGGGAAATTCTTACCAAGGGATGAGGGGAGAACTTCCCCCCGAGCTTTATGCTTAAATTTCTAAGCGTTGCTGTTCAACCTCTCTGATTTGTGTATCATTGGTAACATTCCTTCCTCCAACAGACCTTCATTATATTAAGGAGCTTAAGCAACAATGCCAGCGATGCTGAGGAGAAAGTGGATTAAAAATTGAGTTATATTTTGTATTCGTTTCCAAAGGGGTCCAGACTATCTTCGCAGAACATGTAGGCGCATGTCGATGATTCAAATGCGAAAAATTCGCTGTAATAGTTCACGCTATAAAAAAAAAATGAAAAAAAAAATGTTACTTTATGGCAATGAGCTGCAAATGAATGTAACACAAATAATTACAGCACAGGTTGAAGTTTCGGTCGCCACGTTTTTATTACCATTGTTTACCTTGATTTCACGACAACCACCGCGTGTCGACACATTTTCCTATTTTGGCAAGCTCATGTATCCGCCTGTGTATCCGCTGACGACCTTTGAAAGTTGTCAGAGCATCTGTCAGAATTTAATTAAGGGGAATGTATTGGCAGTAAATATATTAGCAGTAATTTGTAATGTTTTTTTTTTGATGATATATACTGAGATGTGAGGAAGTGTTGAATTAAAAAGTCATTGTATAAAAGGTATACGTTTCGGTTTGTTGACGTCTTTCGTTTGTAAATTGAGTCTGCGGCAACCTCGTTCCCAGGGTCTCTCATCTTCCCACACCCTGGAGCGAGTGGGAAGATGAGAGACCCTGGGAACGAGGTTGAGTCTGCGGGGGATGTCCACGATACGTTGTTTTTGTTCATTGATGAAGTTGCGGTTGTAACCTCGATTGAGAAGTTATGTAGCAAGTTGAGCGGCGCGAGTATTCAACGTTTCGTCGGTAGAACAAATACGTCGTAAATGGAGTGCTAGGCTGAAAGGAATGGCTTTTTTGTATGTAGCGAAATCTCCACCGACACTCGACCCGGACTGTCGACTGACCGTCGACCGATATTTCAACCGACAGTTGACCGATATACCACCGACAGTTGACCGATATTCCACCGACATGTGATCGAGATGCGTCTCCGATATCTCGGGCCGATAGTCGGTCGATATATCGACCGACTCTCGACCGACTGTCGATATATCGACCGACACATCGGTCGAGGCTACCTAAAGTAAACATGATCCAAAAATCCAATGAAATGAGAAGTTCCAGAAAGTAACCGCGGACGACAATCCTGCTGGTGTACGTTGGATCAAACTAGTGATCTGATCGGTTTAATAAGTGAAAATATAGCATAGAAGCAAAGACCTAACACCAAGTCTAAACCTATTACAGCCGCCGAACATTTTATCTCCTCTCCTAATCACACTGCTAATGACATGCAACTGATCCCCATTGAATTTTTTTTTCTAACCGAGACTCAAAACGTAAGGCCGAAGAAGCTCTTTTACTTTCAAAAGGCAGGACACTTGTACCTCATGGCCTCAACATTCGCGAAGAAACATACTAATTATTCATTTTCGTATTAGTTCCCTTTCATTGTTTTCTGTATATTTTTCGTTATCAGCTAGTGTTATTTCTGTCTATCATCGTTATTTTTCTAGGTGGAGCCCTACGTATTTCCGTTGTTACGTAAACATGTCACATGTAAATACATTTTACCTCATTGTACCTGAAGTAGGCTGGTTTGGCCAGCCGAAATATAGTACACCTTTAAAATTCTACGTACGTTGTATCGGTCTTTGCTTCTATAATATGTAACATTGAACCCACGATTTGTAATGGTCACCTGCCTTACCCATGGGGACGGTATTGGAGGGAGGGGAGGGTGGGAGTTGGACCCAGGGGGTGGGGAGGTCGTGATCGGAGTCAATCTCGTTCCCAGAGACCGCGTTACACTTGTCCAGCGGAACGGGCGACCATTCCTCTGGACAAGCGTAATGCGAACTCTGGGAACGAGATTGGATCGGAGTCGGTGGAGCAAAACGCCTAGGAGAGGGGAGGGTCCAAAGGTGTGCAGATTTTTATGAACTTTAATAGAGTGTTTCGTATTCACGAGTTTGCTCATAGGAGCCTTTAATAATTTTTTTTTGTCTCTGACTTTTTAACTGCATAATGTACTATGCAGAACCAGAAACACATTACGGAGATCTGCGATGTGCATCTAGTAGAACCCAAACGTAACAACGGTGTTTTTGACAGAGCTTGTTTAGTGTACAGTAAATATATTTAAATTTACGATCTGGTGAACAGATCGTTTTGCTATTTATATGAGCCAATGATAAACCTCATTCATTTTGTCTCTCAGTAATAATATAGAAACGTTCAGAAGACAGAAAATACGGTCTGTCCGTTTAGTGTATGCATGTTTTTCATTCTTCAGAGGGTTGATATAACTCAGACAAAAAAAAAAACAACCAAACTTGATAAAAAGCCGATGAATGTTATATTCAATTTTTTATTGGGCACTATAATAGCCGTTGTATTTTCCTTCTATTAAACTACTAATAATACATTAAATGTTCTTTATATATATTTACGATTATACGTTACATGCATGTTGGAGTGCTGGAGACTTCTGCCCGTATTGCCACCTTTCCCCCACTCCCCACCGCGCCCATATTCCAACCACCCACGACACCAAATGCAACAGCCACTATTAATGGTTAATTTACAATAATATTAAACCCTCACAAAAAAGGAAGTACCTCCAGCATCCATGGGATGCAAATAATCACTATTTCCAAAGGAACAAAAATATTTTTTACAATATATAAGCTAAGGTCATAAAGGACTCTACTAATTATTCTAACTTAACCCTAAAAAAGCATTGTTTTAGTTAATTTGCTGCAAATTGAAGTAAAGAATTGCTCTTAAGGAACGTGGTGTGCTTATATATAGAAGGGAGTACAACCGGAATATTGTTTGGTTACTAAACTGATGGGCCCATAACCAAGGGGGAGAGGGGGGAGGGGGGGGGGGGGACTTATAACCGGGATTTTACGGTAGTTTATGTATAATCAGACCTCTTCTACGTAGCCCCTGGTGTTTTTACGAGTTGCACAATCATAAGCACACGGCTGAAGATTTCAAATACATCAACAGAAACCTGCACGAAAAAAAAACGCAGCAAAATTGCGCGAAATTTGAAGGGTTTGTGTGTTCCAAAGCATTCATGAACATGTGCTCTTGTACTTGCGCTCACAAACACGCGCTCACTCGTAAAAAAAACAGGCACCAGAAATTGCTTTTGCCCAAATAGCATTTCTGCACTTAAATCGAGACTGAAACAATTCTTATGTTTCTAGACGAATTAGCAAAATGAATTAAACTGGCATCAATGTACCTACAGAATTTCACACTTAACAAAGTGTGAAAGTTTTGTATGTTGATGAAGTAAAGAGTCCTCCTGTCTTTTTAAAACACAATATTTAAGCTTGGTAGACACGTAAAAAGTACAAGAGAAAATCAGGTACTAGAGTTGCCCCGCTTTGTTATGATAATTATTAAACTCTATTTAGTATTTTGCACCCATGCTAGAGCAGTTTCAATTGAGTGTCGAAAGTAATTTTGCAATTGCTTTAACTTTATATTGCTACGCTTTGTGATTGGCTAAAAAAATCTCGCGCCACTTCTCAACCAATCAGAAGTAAAACCAAAACCAATCGTGACTTCCTTACACGCGTTTTCCCGCGCTTGGCGCCGGCTACGTGTATTTCGAGTTTTGATTAGTTAATTGGATTGTCTGCGTCTGTTTTGATTGGCCAGAGTAATTACATGTACTTTGGGTTTGGTTTTACGACACTCAATTGAAAACTGCTCTACAAAGGTAAGGTAACATTATCGCGGTTTCCATCGCCACACATCATTTACATTGACAAATCAAGTACCATCTACATCTACATCTAAACAAATGAACTGACCAATCAGATATCCAACTTAAAATAGCCACACAGCTTGATACGGAACTAGTAATTATTAGTAACTTAAAAACGTTTTAAAACAGATCTAAAAATGTTAATTAAAAATGATCTTATAAAAAACTTTTAAGACGGCAAACTCTCTGTTGCCTTCGTCAGAGTTAGTTTGAAACAGTGTCACTGCATGCATAATCGGTTCTTATTTGCTCGGCTGGTCTCCAGGGATGCTGCTAAAGGTAAATAAACCTGTGGGAATGGTATATGTTCGTTTGCGGAGTTGCGGTCTTGAATGGAATGCAAAGTTTCCAGAAAAAGGCGTTCTTGCCTATTGTTCAGGGCCCGGTAGTTCGAAAGCCGATTAACGCTAATCCCGGATTAAAAGTTAACCGAGGATTTCATTTCTCTGTTTAAAAATGTTTTCAAAAGGTCATTAATAGCTAGTAGTGAGGACAAGTTAAAGTCGAAACTGAAGAGCAGAAAACTTTGGAAAAGTTTCAATTGTTGAGTTGTTAAACTGGATTCAAAATTGACGCTAATCCTGGGTCAGCTTAACCGTACTTTGAACAACCCGGCCCAGGTTCCTTTCTTGAACGGTCAACGTAGTCTGGGTGAATGCCGTGATCTGTTGTTCCGGCGTGGTGCCTAAATTAATTGCGCTTTCATTGTTCGATCTTGTACCCGGCTTGTATTCTGCACCTCGTGAATTCCAGGATCTCTTACTTTCTCCAACATAGGTGAAATCACATGTCTTACACTTAACTTTGTAAACAATTCCTTTGATCTGATTTCCAGCGGGGCGGTCTATCGGTCTTTCGGAAACACCCTTATGTAAAGGGTGTTTCCGAAAGAGTTCGACGTGTACTCAGCAAAGAAAACATTAGGACCACGTTTAAACCCGTTAAAACACTAGGCAGCATGTTTAAGAAACCGAAATTCTAGAAAGGAAACTGAACAATAGGCAAGAACGCCTTTTCCTGGAAGCTTTGCATTCCATTCAAGACCGCAACTCCGTAAACGAACATATACAATTCTCACAGGTTTATTTACCTTTAGCAGCAACCCTGGAGACCAGCAGCAAACTGAGAACCGATTATGCTTTGCATGCAGTGACACTGTTTCAATCTAACTCTGAAGAAGGCAACAGAGAGTTTGCCGAAAATTTAGTTTCTTAAAAGTTTTTTATAACATCATTTTCAAAACGTTTTTAAGTTAACATGATGAATACTGATCGCCCAAATAACATCTAGTAATTAATGGTTTAGAACTGAGTTTTGAAAAAAATATTGTTGGAGGAGGTCTTTTACGTCTTTTCTGGTATAAGTAAGTATAATAAAAGTAGGTAAAAATATGAAAAAACGATTGCTTGCCGTACCGAACATAACGGATTGATAATAACCATTTAGGATATACAATTAAACATACTATCAGCGCCTTTTCTGAAACGATTATAGGCACGCAAATGAGGATGAACTATCATCCTCTCTTTTCAGACACCTCAATTGGCTTAAAAATGGTGGTTTCCTTGGTACGTCATTTTTGTTGTTTTTATCATCTTCTTCAACTCCTTTTCTTCTCCTGGTGTGTTTCTTTTTTCTTTTAGGTTATGATAACTTTTGGCTTTTATATGTAACATTATATACTACTTTTATCAGTTTAGAGTTTCCTTATATACTAAATTACTAAAAAATTAAAAGATTAAAATGCTAAAATACTAAAATACCAAGAGAAATGATCTATTTTCTCTTGTAAAATACTACAATACCAAGAGAAAATGATCTATTTTTCGCTTAAAAATACTAAAATACTAAAATACCAAGAGGAATGATCTATTTTCTCTTGTAAAATATAAAAATACTAAAAATACTAAAATTGGTAAAACGGGAAAATAGAAAGTTAAACATGGGTACCACAAGTGACAACGAATTACTCTTTCTAGTAGCTACCGTTTCTATTTTTAAAAATCTTTTAAAGGAGAAGGTCATTCCAAAACGGTACATTTTTTCTTTCCGCCAATAAAAAGTTAATGTAAAGATAAGGTACTTACCAAAATTTCAGCTTCCAAAGAGCTTTTGAACCTAATATAATCCTTGTCCAAAGTAGCCCAAAAATCCTGCACGATTGCCGCCATCTTGGAATATACTTAGCAACCTGGCGATGCATGCGTGACGTCAATGAGTCCCAAGCTGAAGTTTGGCGGGAAGATTAAACTCGCATGATCGCTTTGCTTTATCTAGAGTTGTTGTTGTTTCAAAATGCCGTTTTGTTCAGCACCGTATTGTTGTAATAGGTCTTCAAGAGACAGCAAAAGAGGTATTTCTTTCCATCGTTTGCCTATTTCAAGAAAAAAAAATCGCTCGACAATGGCTAATCAAGCTTGGCCGGGACAAAACGTTCTTGCCAAAACCAGAAAACATTTTCGTCTGTTCGGATCACTTCACTGATGATTGTTTTGAATTCGATCATCGCCACAGTCTCCTGGGTGGAAAAACCCGCAAAAGAAAGAAAAAACAAGATGATGTTCCCACCATTTATAAGAAAAAGTCCTCCCCTGTCAAAAATGTAATAAAGAGTGGCATGCCTACGCGACTCCCACACGCGCTTGTTTTAGCCTTTAAAAAGGTCAGCTGTTACGAGTATATCTTTTAGAGACCGTTCCCTTATGTATGATATTAGGGGCGGTTCTTCGTATATTTCGTTTAGTGATGGCTGCTGTTTTATAAGATGCCAGTGTTTGATGAGGATCTGTTTTAAGTTAGGCACCGATAGATGATATTTCGTTACAAAAGGCAGGATTTTCTTGTCTTCTTTTTGTTTTTGCTGGAGCGCTTTATTTCTGTTTTCAAAAGTAACTTCTGCGAGGACCCTTTGAACAAAATTCTCTGGGTAACCTCTTTCAAGTAGATGTGTTTCGAAGTTATTTATGTTCTCTTGAAATAATCTTTTTGAAGAGTTAGTTCTGAGAAGTCTGAGAGCTTCTCCTTTGATAAAGCCTTTTTATGACTCCAGATGGGTGGCATGTAGAATAATGGGTGTACTGAAAAGTTTCAGTTGAAATGGGTGCGTACATCGAGCACCGATTCAGCTATGAATCTCTCGCCTTTGTAAACGTTAGTGTCCAAGAAGCATATTTCTGTTTCGGATATCTCAGCCGTAAAGTTTATGCTTGTGTGATGTTTGTTAGCATGTTCAATGAACCGTAGTATTTCTCCTTTGGTTGTGTCCCAAAAGGAAAAAGTGTCATCAATAAAACGTTTCCAAACGACAGACTGAAACGAGCGGTTTTAAAGCACTTTGACTTTGACATAAAAACGTTTGCAAAAGCGACTGCCCATGGCAGTTCCGTGGGTTTTAAGTCTAGTCTTAAAACTTACCTTTTAAACTATTTTTTATCGTAGTTTTTAAGTGCTTACCTTTTTAGATTGCATTGGCTTTTTATTGTATTTAATTTTTATACTTTTTGTAATTTCTCTTTACTAATAAGCGCCTTAGAACTTTAGGATAGGGCGCTATATAAATATTTTATTATTATTATTATCTCTTTTATCACACAATTATTATTAT
Organism: Dendrophyllia cribrosa; assembly: GCA_024195265.1. NCBI lineage: Eukaryota > Metazoa > Cnidaria > Anthozoa > Scleractinia > Dendrophylliidae > Dendrophyllia > Dendrophyllia cribrosa. The sequence continues at coordinate 42,261,300 of JAJLRJ010000003.1, read as the reverse complement.
TATTAATTATTATCATGATTATGATGATTATTATTATTATTCAGGTATTTTTTCCATTAAAATGGAATGAGTTCTCTGTTAAGATAAGTCTGAGCGCTTTTTGAAGTAGTCATGTAGGAATCGAAGGTTCATTTTTGTGAAAGGCGTTACAGGCCTTGCATACTATGTTGATTCCCTCCTCTTGTGTGGGATATTCGTTTTTAGGCTCGTTACGTCCATAGAAAGAAGGATTGTGTTTTCTAGGTCTTTCGTTTGTTCTACAAACTTGATTAAATGAGTCGTATCTTTGAGATATGACTCCTGTTGTTGAGCTGTCGGCTGAATGAGTTTGTCAACGAATGATGATAGTTTCTCTGTTAGGCCATCACACCCTAATATAATTGGTCTTCCGACAGGGGTCGGTTTGTGTGTCTTTGCGAGGGTGTAAAATATTGGGATACGAGGCGGGTCTGGTGTTTGACACAGCCACTTTTTAGTCATTTCATCTAACTCTGAAGTATGTTTCTTTAACCGTGGGTTCTGGAAGAGGTCTGTAATGTTTTTCGTTATCTAATAGGTTTTGACCTTCTTTCATTTTATCTTCCGTGTTTAGAACCACAGTAGTTGTTCCTTTGTCAGCCTTTTTAGGTTGATTTCGGTGTCACGTTCAAAGGTTTTGAATGCCTCACGCTCAGCGGGATTGAGATTATTTCTAGGTTTTACGATTTGTATTTCCGCTAGCTGAGTTTTAACCTCTTCTAAATAACTTTCAAGCGCAACTGATGGTTGCACTGGTGGGTTCCACGAAGATTTAAAGTGGAAAGGGTGAGGTTTTTTGTTTTCCCCGTAAAAAATGTATTGTAGACGCGTTCTTCTTGCGAACTGATCGAAGTCACGCAAGAGTTGCCTTTTAATTTGTATTTCGTTTTTCATGGGTGTAGGAATATATTTCAAACCTCTTCCTAGTAAATTGATCTGATCATTTGTAAGTTCTTTATCAGAGAGGTTTTTAATGTGTTTTTTTGTTTTTCTCTAAACGTGCATTAAGTTTTTTTTGTGCTTGATGTTTTTGCGTTCATTTCGCTTTTTACTTTCTAGGCTGACTTTGAATGGCTTTGTTTGTTTTTCTTTAGTCTCTTTAGTGTGAAGTGACCTTGAATGGTTTATTAATGGCCCCGTTTTTATAACGATACTCAGAAAAAAGGCATGTATACTGTTTAACTTGTTGATTTTGAATGCCTTCTAGTTTTGACATCATTTCGCTGAATTGAGAAATCTTCTGTTGAATTTTCTCTGCTACCTTATGTACATTGTTCATGTTTACAATCTTTTCTCTAGGCGCCGAAGGCGCTGGCTTGAAAGAACGTTTCTTATTTACAGTGCGTAAATTTTTGCTAGGAGCTTTCGGTCTCTTTCCTTTTTTGAGCTCTAGTCTGAAACGGTCGATCTCTCTGTAGTGAAAACGTGTGAGAGCTTTCACGTATTCGTGTTCGGCATTTTTCCTAATGCGTCTTATGTCTGTTTTAAAATCGTCGTCCGCATTAATGCGAGCCCGAGCCCTGTATTGAAGGGACAGCGGGCAAGTTTGTTTCTCCGTATGTCTTTTCAGCGATTTGATCGCTTTTTCTGCATGTTCTAGTTTCTCTTCGGCGGACCAGGTTTGGCTGTGGCGGCGCTTTATGCTATTCACGGGAACGTGGTTTTGCTCTCATGATTTCCTGACTTTGGGAGTTCTTTGGCTGCAAGGGATCTGTTCAACGTCTTCTGGCTCGTCAGGAAATTCGTCTTCTTGTTGGCTGTCTGGTAGCTCCATTTCTTCTTGGTCTTCTTCAGTGTTCGGGCCAGGGACTACTTTTAGTCCTTCTGGATGTAGGATTTTCTCCGACATTAGTTTCCTCGGGTAAATGGTCAGGCAATACCGGTTTCGATCCTTATCTTGCGGATCTCTTCAGTTGCCGATAAATACTATAAATGATAAAGGTATTGATCCTCGGTATCCTTCATTATTTTGAAAATAACAGTCATCAGTAAACGTGATCGCCTTGATACTGGCGTGCATCTGCATGTAAGAGTACAAACTGTACAAAGTACCTTCTGTGAACTTGTTTTCCTAATCCGGTTCTTAATTTAAACAACATATGCATTCTCTTGCGGACTCTCTTAGTTCACATCTACCGCAGGTACACCAGTTTAAGTTTAATAGTCTTTCTGCTCCATCGTCTTCATCATCAGAACCTTCATTTGCATCCGGAACACGCTCTGGTTCGAAGCAATACGGCTCCAGAGCAGCCACTTTGATTTACAAACGATGTTGGGACTCATTGACGTCACGCATGCATCGCCAGGTTGCTAAGTATATTCCAAGATGGCGGCAATCGTGCAGGATTTTTGGGCTACTTTGGACAAGGATTATATTAGGTTCAAAAGCTCTTTGGAAGCTGAAATTTTGGTAAGTACCTTATCTTTACATTAACTTTTTATTGGCGGAAAGAAAAAATGTGCCGTTTTGGAATGACCTTCTCCTTTAAGTTTTCAGGAAGACTTGGGGGCGGAACAGAATAAGAAAATATTATAGCACGATGGAATGTTGTAAAACTATTTTGTAAACCGGTGAAAGAAAATTCATCCGTTACAATTCATTGCGCCCCAATCCAAACCGCTCCGGCCAAAAAGATAAAATTGTCTTGCTTTTAGATTTTGGATAATAATTACATGTATATGTCTTCCATATCCAATTATTTTAAAATGACTTCGTGCCTCTTATCAGCTAAATCTGCACTTACATTCGAGTACAGCACAATATTAATCATGGCGACGAGCTATTTCCTTAGAGAAAAACTCGAGAACTCGATAGGGTAAAACACAAGACAATTTCTTTGGAGTATTTTTGGTTTTGTAACAGTAGTACGGTAGACCCCGTTATTTTGAACCCTCGGGCTATGGCTAAGGTGAAGATCTCATTGCAGACAGGAAGTGAGCATTTGACGCGTATTTGACACTTTATTTACTGATTGGCTGATGAAGATTAGTCCATAATACTCAACGGTTTCGTTTGCATATGTAACATTTTCAACAAGATTTACAAGACTTTCATATAAAGAATTTCAAGCCAAACTAAAGCAAAAAGTAATCAAAAAGTCATTGTTTAATCGGAGTCTGAATCGCTCTCGATAATATGAAATCGACGGCGCTTGATAGGCTTCACATTTGGAATGACTGGATTTGGAGACTTGCTCGTGAAGTTGAATGAAACCTGGCAGTAATTGAAAGTGTTCACCAGATTTTGCTCTTGGGCTTTCATCATCGTTGGATTGATCGATGAAGAACTTTGGTTTAAGCCAAATGTTGAGTTGTTTCTCCCTGACATTGCATACGCTGGCGCAACGTCTTCGTTGGCTTCATCGTAGTCGTCTACGAACTGGATGTTCTTATGTCCCGTGACCTTCACGATGCCCGACCGCTCGATGTTGGCTTTCTTCAACTTGCTTACGACTGTTTTGCGAGCGCTGTGGTTGGTGAACTATTTGTTGATGCTTTCAAGAATGGTACCGTCCTGCGACAATGTCCTTCATCATAGAGTGTTGTCCAATACACACAAATGGGTACGATTTGTCAATGCAGCATTAATGATGGTGAGCTTACTTTGACAAATCGTACCCGTTCGTGTATATTGGACATAGGTGGCATCATAGCATTCATTTTATTAACCCTCGTCGGTTGCACTTTAAACCACAAGTTGTCGTCTGGCTTTCTGCTTGTTTTGATGGAGAGGTAAAATGAACCAGTCGTCTTCATGTTTTGACGTCGGCGACTCACAAACTGCTTGAAAAGAGCCACTGGGCATAAATCTTTCTTCTCCAACTGCAAACATTCGTGGCTGGAAATATCGGGTCTTTGTGTGCAAGCCTCCCTGTCGGGTTTTGGTCTGCCCTTCTGTGCACTGTACGAACTCAACGCCATTGTCGTCTTTGCAGAGCTGAAAGTCATCCATTTTCATCTCTCGATGTTCTTGCCGACCACGGAGTCCAAAATACTGAGCAAGTAACCACCACATTGTGTTCACTGATGCTTCTATTGTTTTACATCCAAACTTGTCTTCTTTCCAAAGAACTTCTTCCTCTTCTTTTGTCAAATTTCTAGCTTTGTTGGGGCGCTTACCACGGCCGGACTGTCGTAGTAATTTCGCTTTCTCCCCTAAAACCTGCTTGGATGAATGAAATTCTCGGTCTTTCACGATTGATAATAGGTAGTGTCTGTCTTTTAAGTGCCTGTCGAGGGCAGCAATCATAACTCTCAAGCTGTCCGGCTCGTAATCTTAACCGTTTTTGTTTTTGACCTATGCGTAGAATTTCTCGAGTAATTCGTTCAGATCAGCCGGCTCGTGTTTTCCTCGATTTCTAAAACAATGTTTTTTCTTCACATCATGTTTCCACACACTCAACCAAAACGACGTACTCTTGTTGGTGTTTAGATTTTCAGATGCATTTCGGAGTTCCTCTATAGTTTCATCGGCAGCCAAAGCAAACCTTTATTGAATAAAAATGGCAGCCATTTTTTTCCGTCTCACTCGAGATTAATTTTTTTTTCAATCTTTCCGCGCAGAATTTACGTCATCATTTCACATGATGTGATTGGTTTATATTATTTTCTATTGTCTTTCAACCAATCAGAACCGAGAATTTTGATTTGTAATTTTCATTGATGTTACACTTTTTGCACTGGTGTTACACTTGAACTGCACTGCTCTTAGCAAATCAGAATTTAGTAATTTTTTCATGTATATTATTATGTTGAAAACTGCGAAATTTGACAACACGTTCGCTGTCTCAAACTTCAAATTCCCTTGAGAGCTCGAGATAATGGGGTCTACTGTATTTTCTTGGTTTCAATTTAGCGTTTTGGTCAGGTTTGATGAAAATCCAGTTATACCCTTGGACAAGGGAGGCAAAAGGGAATTAAGTATTTTGCCCAAGAATACAACACAGTGCTCATAGCGATCCCTGGACCATACCCCTTTGAGTACAAAGGCTTATGATTAAGGCACTAGGCTACTGCGTCTCCACAAGTTACAATCAGTCCTAACTTACGGCACCCAGCTATTTCGGATCAAATTTGTTAACGTTTCTTTGCATACACGGCAGTTTCTAAGGGACAAACATTTCCTGTACTTTTGTAAACTTACTAGGCATTTTCAACATTTATGTAATCTTTAATTACTGGCTCCTTGTACTTGAAGTCGCAATTAGCAGTTAAGACACAGGATGAATGCCAATTTCTTTTGCGACGGTTTTATAGTACATGTGCCGCCTTTGCAAGTTAAACACACTATTCATGTTTCTCCGGCTTAAGGTGACTCGCTCGAAATGCAAAATGCGCTCATCTGTGACCTGGATGCAATTTCGCAACGGCAAACTTTTGGTCATAACCTCTTTGTTGTTTTTTTTTTTACTCTATTGCAATAATACTTTTAGTATCTCCTAGTTGAATGAAGCATGGATTAATAAATATGAACCGATTTTCTTCGAAATAAATACAGGAGCCAAAATCTGGATTTGCGCAAACCCCTCATTTCATATTGAGGCCCTCCTAGAAAAAAAAATTGGTCCGTTTTATTTGGCTCAAAAATTGCGAATCGACGTTCTTTGCTTAATATAGTCTAGAATGTGGCCAAGTTACAAAAAAATCGTCGGAACAGAAACGCTGCAACATAAATGCAGTCAACTAAGTAGCTTATTTCCACCTGAGGTGAAATAAATATTGATTGCGCCTCGAAAAATAATAATTATGGACACTAAACACCAAGAATATGTTGTATAGGCATGCATTATATCTTACAACAAGTTCGATTGCGAATGCTACAAACCATTAAAATTTACTGATTCAGTCTTTAGACCAACACACATGGCGAAAACGCGCTAAATATGTAATATTGCTCTGCTCTTAATTTTACCCAGATTATATATTATTTCCTCCTAAAACATATAACGACAAGAAACTGGTAGTATTAGTAAAACTTACGAACCGGTTTTTGGTCATTCTAGGTGTTTTCCTGGTTGGTAAACAACTTGTCGAAAATTGCGGCATTCGCCCCATGGTCTTGCACGCAGATTTTAGGCTTCGTTGTTTACGAATGGTAATGAAATTTGACAATTCTTCAGAGGGGGGTAACACCATACCCTGCGGTGAAGTTCTCAGGCATATATGCTTCAATGGAGCCATTGTTTGTGAGCTTTCGTGAATTGTATGTCAAGCATACGGTAAAGTCATTTCGGTCCCCCCCTGACGAATTGTCAAATTTACTTACCATTCGTAAACAACGAAGCGCAAAATCTGCGTGCAAGTCCATAGGGCGAATGCCGCAGTTTCGACAAGTTGTTTATCAACCAGGAAAACACCTAGAGTGACCAAAACCGGTTCGTAAGTTTCACCAATACTACCAGTTTCTGTTGTTTCTGTTCCGACGAAGTTTTTGTAACTTGGCCACATTCTAGACTATATCAAAGGAAGTCGATTCCCAAATTTTGAGCCAAATAAAAAGGACCAATTTTTTTTTTAGGAGGGCCTCAATATGAAATGAGGGGTCTGCGCAAATCCAGATTTTGGCTCCCGTATTTATTTCGAAGAAAATCGGTTCATATTTATTAATCCATGCTTCATTCAACTACGAGATACAAAAGTAATTTTTGCAATAGAGTAATAAACAAAGAAGCTGTGACCAAAAGTTTGCTGTTGCGAAATTGCATCCAGGTCACAGATGAGCGCATTTTGCATTTCGAGCGAGTCACCAAAACACTCCACACGTCACAAATCAGATGTATCCACTATTATTTTTAAGAACATAGTGTCATCTCTCACATAAGCATGGTTATTTAATTCTGTTAGGGAGCAAAACATGGGACACCCACTTGCAACATTTGTTTCTCTTCTTGGTCTCTGAAAGGAAGAGCTGCTTGGATCAGGTCTGAAGGCGTCGATCACGTGTTCCACGTTGTCCTGATCCATTAACATAAAAGTGACCTTCTGTCTGAACGGCCAGCGGAGCAACGCATCGTACTGGCCGCGCATGATAACGAAGAATACAGAGATGTGTGTTCCTCGGCCCATGCCGTCACCATTTAAATAGATGCGCGCGCACATCTTGTAACCATAACGACTGGTGAAGAAGCACGGGCTGTAAAAGGACACTTGCTGTCCGCTGACTGCTTCGTTTCGTTTCCGTGCGTATTCAATTATTTTCCACAGCAACTGACCATCATAACTTGAAAACTCTTGTTGCCTAACGTACTCCTCTAAATCAGCCAGGGTGACATTTCGCAGAGCCAGCGTGTGTTCAATGGACTCCATCCGTCTCTCTGTCCTCCTTGCAGTCTCCTGGATACTCTCTACCTGTCTTTTAACATTGCCCACTTCTCGACTCGTCTCCAATGCGGTGCGATTGTTTTCCACTAAAAGCACTTCGTGGTCAGCTGTTTTATTCTCAAGGTTGGTCAGTCTCCTGGTAATGTCGGTGTTTGGTAAGATACCTTCAGAATCAGGAAGTCGTTGACCAGATGATGCTGCACCCGATACATTTACTGAAGCCATCTTTCTTTCTAAAGAGGTTATCCGCTCACTGTGTTCTTGTAATTTTTCCTGCAGATTCCTCATCGTCTCCGAGCTATTTTGCATCTGGTTGAGAAGGTCTTGGACGATACTATCATAGTTTGTGAATATCTGAGGACTTCTCGACATGACTCTGGGATCACGTCTTACGATGGCTTCCAATTCATTATTAATACGAAGAGCAAACTGAAGAATGAGAATGCTGTGGTGGGCATTTTCTTTCTTTAAATGTTCTTTCTTTTCCCTGTGGTTGAGGACCTGGTAAAGTACGTTAGGAATACATTTTATTGGAGAAAACAACGAAGTGTGTTAAAAAAATTCCAGATGGCAGTCCAAAGCGGGCCACTGCAATAGCAACTAGTGGCGGATCTAGGGGAGGGGTCAGTGGGGTGGGGCATCCCGCATTATCTTGCTAAAACACAAGGCCTGAAGGGCCGGAAATTGTCATTCCAAAACTTTACACTACCCCAACCCCCCCCCCCCCCCCCCCCATTATCATGGTGTCTGACAATCTATATACACCTTTTGCCCTTTATTAACGGAAAATAGAAATTCATTTTATTGTACATGAAATCAATAACATCTTAGGAATAACATTTTCACGAAGAAATGTTCATTTCAATCATCCGGTTGGTTCATTTGCGTAATTACCATGCTAATGCATCTTCAATGACATCATTGGAATGTCATTTTCTTTTATTGTAAAGTCTATTATGCTTTTGGAAACACATTTTCATCAATAACACAGTCGTTTACATTTTTTGAAAGTCATTACTGGCAAGTACATTACCGTCCATAATAAACAAAGTTCATTTTTAACCTTCAATGTGTTCGCGGTTAAGACAACGCGGTACATGTCAAGTACAGAAAAGCCGACATTTCACGCCCTAGAATATGGGAGGAAGAGATGGAATTTCTGATTTAAATGGAGAGGTTGGGTTGCTTGCTGGCAATGGCCCCAAAATTGAAAGTTGAGACATTTTCGTTCCCAGTCTCTTCCATTTAAATTGTACTTTGTGCCCTGTCTTCCTAAAATAAAATAAATGGGAGCTGGTGCTGGTCAGTTTTGGGTTTTGAGCTGTGGGTCACTGTAACTGCTATGGGACTGGGTACCAAACAATCCTCAGGCCTTTCCTCTTCCCCCCCCCCCCCCCCCCCCCCTCCCCCACCACCTATCTTCATTAATTTTTGTCAGACAGGAAAATTGGTCTGAAACTGCATGTATTACGTACTGTTGTGGACATGGCTCCAGAACAATATGCAGTGGTGTTCTGTTTATTTTGATTGTCTCAATTAAATTCCATTTTTGAAGCTTGTGAGTGCTATCTCCCAAATTAACCTGTTCCCTTTAGATGCTGCTATAGCTTTTGTTCTATATGCTGGGTATCAAATAATTGTTAACCCAATTATCTATTCACTTGAATGGTTGATATCACAGGAGGTTACTGCTGCTGAAAAGTGATGTTATCCAAAAAATAACAACTCAATGGTGAAAGTGGCATGAGATTCTCCCTTCATTAACAATACTACATTTTGGATACAGGTCATGGGAATTACAAAATTGATTACAAAACATGAATATTCAAGATGAAGCAACAGGAACTTAGGCCTTCATGACCAGTTAGCCCCTTTCAAAATCTCGAAATCAAAATTAAGAGCGGATGTCTGTAAATATCGAGAATCCGACGACACTGGCAAAATTTCGAATTTATTTTTATTTTACCAAAAGAACCTATTTAGTGACCTATTTTCGAAAATGGGTTTAAAAGGTTCGATTTCATTTTACTTTTTCAAAATTTCGATAAGTCGAAAATTAGCCTTTTGAGTCCGCGGGTGCTTTCATGGACCATTGAATTTTGGCTATTTTGGACCATTTTCAAAACGCTCCTGTTATCGCAACATTCGGTGTCCTACATTGCCTTTGATACAGTAAATAAAACGTCTTTTTAGCTTTCTTTTGCAATAAAATTTTGTCGGAAATGTTAACTTTAAAAATCATTTTGGTCATGTACAAAACACCTATCTTCGCCATGTAAACAAGAAGGCAAATTTAAGGAAACTTCGAATTAGTAAAATGCAGTCTGGTACATGAGTTTTAGGCAAAAAAACAACACTACATTATAGCTGAACAGGGCCGTAGCTAGCTTTTTTGTAGTGGGGGGGCAATGAGTGTAGCGCCGAAGGCGCAAGCCTTGTAGGGGGGTCTGGGGGCATGCTCCCCCAGAAAATTTTGAAATTTAGAGGCTCGGAAATGCTCTTTTCAGCATTCTCTGTGATAAATTTTGTCAAAAAATCAATCTCGATTAAGTGTAAAATGACAGGTATTTTTAGTGCTTACAGCAACATTTCCAAGATTTTGTTAACTTGATACATATATCGACCTCAGTGCACTAAACATTTGACAATACTGATGTATTGCTAACTAACCAGATTAGTCTATTTCGTGTGTTAAAGATATCTCCAGTTGGCCGGATTTCCGTTAAAAAAATATTTCTCAATCAATCGTAAATTTTCAAGTTAGTATGGTACTGGACAGTCAAAATATAACTAATTACTTAACTAGCTCAGAGGAAACGTAAGGTTGACTAAATCAGTCACTTAGTTACGCCAGTTTTGCTTCTTTTGATAAATAACCTCAGGTTCAGGAATGTAATCCGTTCCACGATGAATGAGCAGCATCCCTAGGCCACTTAATCGTTCCTCACTCATCGTGGAACGGTTCCACAATTTAAGACGCCTTAGAGCTGAAAATGAACGTTCACAACTAACACTTCCCACGGGTGTAGTCAGAAGAATGGTAAGGATCTTGTGAATGGCTGGAAATGTCTGAGGGTCACAGGCAGACAAAGCTGAATTTGCATTTGCAGGCCTTTCTTCAAACGGCATGTTTTCGTAGTACTTTTTCCACTTTGCAATCTCTACTGAGAAAAAGGTTGATTCCTGAAAGGTGAGGAACTTCTTGTAATATTTTAGTATTTCATTTTGATCACAGGTGTCTATGTCCATTGCCATTGATAGCCTGTCTGCAAGTACCAAACCTTGATGATGTTGTGAGAATCTGGCCTCAATTTCTTGGACTACATGGTCAACAAACGGAAAGAACACATTCACTTTGTAGTAATTACTTGTAGTCTGGTCAGAGCTGCACCCTGCATTAGCACGATGACGCTGGATGTTGGCAGTGCGTGGTTTTGTGATTGTGGTTCCCACAGCCTGAGCAATTGTCTCGATCCGGACCCACAGCCTTTCCCAATACTCATCTGTTCTGTTGTCTTGTACGCATGATTTCGATATGTGGACATCTTTGTAAGCTTCACTAAGGTTGCAGTCTTTTCCTTGAAGTGTCTTTGTAACACAAGCAAAAAAGCTAAGAACAGCTTGTGCTACTACTAGAGCGACGATAAACTGTGAATCACTCAAGAGACGTAAATGTGCAGTCGCATCATTTTGTGCGTCCCCTTTACTACGATCTGCTATCATTTCTAGTGCCTGAACTACAGAGCGATACTTCGCCAACAAAGCTGAAAGGGTTGAAACTCTGGCAGTCCAGCGGGTTGCACAAAACTGAGGAACTGTCTTTGCATTTGACGCTCGCTCAATAGCGCTAAAAGATTCTGTTGACGCTTCGTTGCTTTCCTCAGACGCTTTCATCAGCTCCACAACAGCATCATCTGCATTTCCAGCTGCTGCTTCCAAAAAAATTTGCTTTCTCTTTGCACTTCCTCCAAGAAACCAAGTCATCTTACCAACATTATCAAAAACATTGCGAATTGCCGCAACGTTTTTACAGCTAGATGAAAGTGCCAAACTAAGAACATGCGATCTGCAATGCACATATGTTGCATTTGGATACTCTGCTGCTATCTTAGCTTGTACACCGTTTATAGATGAGCTCATCACAGCAGCACCATCATATCCTTGTCCAACTAAACACTGTAGGTTAAGTCCCCATTGCCTTATAGCATCAAGAATGTTGCTTGAAACTGTTTCTGCATCCATACTTGTAAGTTTCACGAACCCAAGAAACTCTTCGCACACTTCATTATCCTTGTTGACGAAACGTGCGCAGATACTAAGTTGTTCTGTAGTTGAACAGTCTTGCGTTTCATCTGCCATCACACTCCAATATTTTGGTATTTGTTGCACAATTCTATCTCTGATTTCTTTTTCACATAAAGATATTATTTCGTTCTGGATTTGAGGTGACGTGTACTTTGCGTTGGATTGTGCAAATTTCAGATGTTCCGCTAGATAATCATCTGTTTTGGCCTTCCAGTTAAGGAAAAAAATAAAGTTGCCATCTTCTTCTTTTTGTTTTGCGTCCCAATTTCCTCTTAGTGCGATACCTCTTTGCCCCAAAGCTATGATGGTGTCAATTATTGAGAGAATGCCTTTCTCGCTTCGAATTTTTTCTTCTGCAACCTGCTTTGTAATCTTGGATGCTATATCATTTCCTGGTTTGCAATTTTTTAACCAGTTAAGCGCTTTCTCTTCGGCCATTTGATGCTCGCCACAGTGCATATGCTTATCAAGAGAATTGTCTTTAACTCCAGAGGCCTTTTTCCAATTCTTAAAACCTTTCTTTACAAATGGCGAGTCTGTGTTTTCTTTGCCAAAACAAACACAGTAGCTACAAAAAACGCTGTCATTTTGAACACAAAACGTATCCATGGCCGACAGTCCGTCCATGACATTAGAAACCGTCTGCCACCTGTGATAGGAAACTTGAATTCAGGAGGTGGAGTAAATGAATTTTTCAGAAGTTTGATCATTGCCTGATCAGTTAAACAAACATTTGCAGGATCATTGGGATCACTGTATGTATTTGAAACTGGACCAGCTGTTATTTCGCCTTCAATCTGCCATGAATTCTCACTCTCACTAACTGAGTGACTTGATGTTTCTGTCCTGTCCTCAGATTCTTTTGAGACATCCTCTCTGAAAATTCAATTTAATATTTAACACTGTTTAATGAATAATGTTTTAGCTTTTAGTAGATTTTGGTGCTGGATCTCTTTACGTTTAAGACAATGTCCACTGACCGGCCCTTTTTTCCCACAAAATATCACGTTTTGTGAATGAAAATGAAATTCGCTTGAAAGAAAAACATTAAATTCCGTCTAAACATGATCTGATCCGGAGGTGTCTCTTTCAGATTTACTTCCCGATTCGTTAAAATTTTTCTGTAAAATAGAGTACAGTGGAATCCCGGTTTCTAATTCCACAGGTACAGTATCGTGGTAATTGGGCAGTTTGACACATGCGAGTCAAACTGTTCAGAACGATGGGAATTCGAAAGGTATTAAACGTTTCACACAAGTACAGTTTCTGCTCTCTTATAAATTTGAGTTCTTAGATTGTCATACCTGCTGGTTGTTTCCTTGAAAAGCGCTGATATGCTTGTTTGGACCAGACGTCGTCTCTTCGCACAAGTACTCGCCTCTTCGTTCGCCGCCATCTTGACTTAATATGCCGAGCGAAATCTGGGGAGAGTACCAAGCCCCCTCTGGAGTTTGGTACTCTCTCCAGGTTTCGCGCGGCATATTTAATAACGACAAAAAGCATACCTTTTCGTTTTTCAGAATGCATTACCCATTTCATTGTCTTTAAATCGCTTTCCTTTTGTTTGCCATTTCAACAAGATGAGCGAATCTGTTGTGAAAAGTTGCAAAGGTCGGATCACAGTAAAGTTCAAACTATCCACTTCAGAAAGTGAAAGGTTAAGGAAAAAATTCTCGAATTATTTTGGGGGGGCAGTTGCCCCCCCTGCTCCCCCTGCTAGCTACGGCCCTGCTGAATCTGTCTTTTATTTATTCTAAAATTATTTTTGGTGGCCCGTGAATACAGCGCTACTGAGAGATTTATCCGTGAAGGCTATTTTTAGCTTGACACCAACTTCGCATTCGATTTAATTGAATTTTAAGCGCTGGAATGACGGCAAGCTTAAGAACGAAACACCGAAATTGGCCCTTAAACAGGTCTTTAAAGCTTTGAAAACAACATTTACATGTTTTAAGCTATAATATTCATATGATTTTTATCTAGGACGCATTCAGTTAAAATGTAAGCTATAATCATATGTATCATTGATCGACTTTGTTGCCGACGTATCAAAATACGGCATAAGTCTTTGAACAGTTCAAGGAATGTTTAAGTTAGCTTGTCTCGCCTTTTCCTTGTTGTAAGCAGCAGAAATACAAGGATTCTTACATAGATATCTCACAAAAACCATGGCTTGCTTGACATTACAGCATTTGATATTCGCAAAATGTTGTTACAGACGTTTCGTTATTTACACACAGTGTACTCACATAAAAATATCCGATGACTTCCAATCCAAATGTCGCAGACATAAATGTACGAGAAAACATTAAGGACAGAAAAATACAGTCACATCTTGCCGTCCATTTAGTTGTATTAAGCGATACAAAAGAAACCATCACTCGTAAATAACAAGGGGTCAGTGAAAGGCCATAAAATAATTGGTTGCGTGTCCTAGTCACGTTCACATGCACTCCAGTGGACCGGGGAGAGATTATTTATTAAACGAAAAAAGCCAATGATGCGGGACTTGGAAGGGCTTAATTGTATTTGACTACCACATCCCCTGAATCAAACGAAAATAAAGGCCGAAAACTGAAAGAACTGATTCAATACTACAAACTTGTCATTTTTCCCGTGGGTACCCCTGTCCGTCGCTACCGTTGCCATGCTATATGCGTACTTTCTGACAGCATACCGGTTATACCGGGTTTTCAGTTAGCTTTCAAGGGGGGAGGGTGTATTATATCCGGGGGGGGGGGGGGGGCTTATATGCGGCATAAAAAAACGTTTCAGAATGAGATAACATGAAATAAGCTGAGACACACAGCATTATCAGACTTATCAAAATACATTTTTTCACTTCATTTCAACATTGCTCTGCACTATACATAGGCTTAGACACGAGTTTCTCGAAAATTCCTTAAAAGTTGCCCCAAATTTATAAAAAAAAGGCGCTCAAAAGTTGCCAATTTTCCAAAAAGTTGCCGAAAAGTTGCCCCAATTTTGCCCTCTTTTTTTCACCACGAAGTTACTGGCGCGGAAAAAATAATGTGGAATTGCTTTTATTTGTGATTCATTTCTTCAGATATAGATACTTTTCTTAATAAAAATCATATTTCTTTCTTTTAACAAAACTAGATTACAAACGAAAACTGACCAGATTACTGTCCCAATAGTCAGTTGTATTATGTACACAGAATCCTTTAGCAGTGATACTAGTAAAGGCCATTGCAGTAATACTAATAGACAGTCATCATTTATGGGACCAAGAGCTTTTTCCTCTGGTTGCCATTGTAGCAAAGCATTACCTCCAATGAATCAATAATGATTCGTCTGGATTTTCCGTTTTCTTGAAATAGCGCCCTTAATTGGAACACTCAGGTTTGCTCCGAGCCTTTTGGCTTTCTCGATAGGATCATTTGATTCACCTTCATTCGAAGAAATTTTCAACAAGAGCAGCCATGTTGAAAAACTTGCTCTTATTGGTGATACTGCTGACCGGAGTGACCTCAAAAATCACAGGCAACCCATTTAAGTAGCCAAAAAGAAAGGGTCAGGTACTAGTACTGCTGAGAGGAGCTCACGCACTTTTTATGTCATGTTTGAGTCATATTTATGATAAGTAAGCTCTTATATCATAATCATATATTTATTAAAATACTTTTGGCTGTAAAACAAAAAAAAAGTTGCCCGAAATGGCAAAAGTTGCCAAAACGTTGCCGAGCAACTTGTGTCTAAGCCTAACTATACATACCGTCACGTTCCTAACATTTTAATTGAAATGGTACAGTGTTCTGTTAAAATATTATATCATGGAAATAAAGAAAAGAAGGGAAGGGCTAATATCCGGGGGGGGGGACTTATAACCGGAATATTATTTCTGTTTGCAGGTGGATGGACCTAAAAGTGGGCGGGGAGGGGGGGGGGGGGGGGGGGGGGGGGGGGTATAACCGGCATTTCTGAAATTGCGACGTTAGTGTTAAGAGTTGTTTTACCAGAAAAATGTCCCTGATTTGTGATTTGTGGAAGGCGCTGGAATCGCCAAATACTGTGAGCTGGATGCCCGACGTTAGCCAAACAAATATAATATTCCGGTTATAAGCCCCCTCTGGATATTAGCCCGCCTCTTTTTTTCTTTATTTCCTTGATGTAAACATTTTAACAGAACACTAAACCATTTCAAATAAAAAGTTAGAAACGTATACGGTATGTATAGTGCAGAGCAATATTGAAATGAAGTGAAAAACGTATTTTTGCGTCGACGAATGAGACGCTTCCTAATCTTGTCGGCTAAGCGGAACGAATCGAGAAAAGTGTCGGTACCAAATCTGCGCCATCTTGAAACGTCACAATAGTATCCAGCATTCCCAGCGCATGGAAATCAGGCATCATTCCGAAATGTCACATGTGAATAATCTATTTGTCTTGATTTAGTTTCGGATATTTTCCCGATTTTGGAATCGTACGGCTCAGTATTTCAATGCCTACTAAAAGTACGCAGTGGAAAAATTGGACGAAGGTTCTTCTCCGGACCAAGTAAGTTGTTGGGTCTCTTTGGAATCAAGCAAGAAGTTATCGGATTTTCCTCGCTACCGTTCTGGTATGTTTTGAATGTTCTATCTTGATTTTGCTGTGGTTCTCTGCCTGATTTGGGAAGCTTTCACCTAAATACCGACGTCGTTCTTCGCGATGTTCTACAGTACGGTGCAATTCGCTGTATGTCTTGTAGCAATAATTCACTGACCGGCCGCGCCAGGCGAACGTAGATTAACTTTACAGTGCTCGAAATTGCGCCTGTATCGGGCGCATTTGCGACTAAAGATTTCGCAGTTCTGTGGCTAAAATTTGTCTAGCTAATAAGGGAATTATATTCAACAGTCTTGTGTCTTACTTGCAACTGGTAGTTGTAATTTTATCCGAAAAATCCTGCGAAATTCATGTTGAATGTTGCGTGACTTAAGAAGTTTATCACGGGAGCACTTTTTCAGGCTTTCTCAGAAATTTCTAATTTCCGGTTCCGGTATTAATACATGTACTGAGGAATATGATTTCAGAATCGGAGAAATAACCGAAATGAAATCAAGACAAATATACTATTTATATGTCGGAAAAATCTGAGCCCTTTCGGAGTACACAACACGGTAGGATTTTGCCCGATCCCACGGCGATAGCGTGAATTTGTTTGATGTCGGCCCGCGATTGTGCCTGCGTGACATATCTCTTAAGCAGTGGCTGAATTAATTCATGAAACTGAGGTACTAGGTCAAGACGAGGTGCCACGGGATAAGGAGACGCACTATAATCTATGATTACTACTAGTTATAAGTCCAATAATGCTGTGTGTTTGTCCGCTCAGCTTATATCATATTATCGCATTCCGAAACGCTTTTTTATGCCGCTTACAAGCCCCCCGGATATAATACACCGTTCCCCCTTGAATGCTAACTGAAAACCCCTTAGGTATAACCGGCATGCTGTTAGAAAGTACGCATCTAACATGGCAATGGTGGCGACGGACAGGGGTACTCACGGGAAAAATGACAAGTTTGTAGTATTGAATCAGTTCTTTCAGTTTAGGCCTTTATTTTCCGTTTGGTTCAGGGGTTGTGGGAGTCAAATGCAATTAAGCCTTCCTCATGCGGCCCGCATTATTGGCTTTTTTCGCTCCCCGGTCCACTGGGAGTGCATGTGAACGTGACTAGGTCACGCAACCAATTATTTTATGGCCTTTCACTGACCTCGTGTTATTTACGAGTGATGGTTTCTTTTGTATCGCTTAATACAACTAAATGGACGGCAAGATGTGACTATATTTTTCTGTCCTTAATGTTTTCTCGTACATTTATGTCTGCGACATTTGGATTGGAAGTCATCGGATATTTTTATGTGAGTACACTGTGTGTAAACATAGTTAGTAGAGGGGACTGGTTAGGAAACCCGGCGAACTTCAAAGAGTCATGTCTTTGTTTACGATTTTACAAGTCACGTGACATTGACCGTGCACAAACATTTCCAAGATGGCGCCCGAGTGAGTGGCATGTTCGAAGTCGATTTTCCGTGTTTTGAAGCGTATTCCGAGTTGTCCAGACAACACATTCACGAGTAAGAGTAGTTATAGAGGATGCCTGGCGATAACTGTGCAGTTTGGGGCTGTGGATCGTGCAGGAGAAGGAAAGGTATCGGTATATTCAAGCTACCATCGCCGAAAGATGCAGAGCACGAAACTTGGAGGAAAGAGTGGCTGAATGAGATTACAAAGACCCGTGAGAAGGATAGCGAGTTGCAGAGACTGATAGACAACGACAGAGTGTTTACTTGCGAGAACCACTTCAAACCTGATGAGATAGAGATATGTA
This sequence comes from Dendrophyllia cribrosa, assembly GCA_024195265.1. Lineage (NCBI taxonomy): Eukaryota > Metazoa > Cnidaria > Anthozoa > Scleractinia > Dendrophylliidae > Dendrophyllia > Dendrophyllia cribrosa. The sequence goes on along the minus strand of JAJLRJ010000003.1, from coordinate 42,243,319 downwards.
AGTAACTGTAAAAGCTGATGATGTGCGAGTGCTGTTTGTGTTGTATTTGTTTCGCAGCCTGTGTTCGAGCACTTTGCCTTCTAACTTCTATTTGACAACTGCTTGATTACTAACATTTTGAAATATATATATATATCTGAAGTATCTTTTTCGTTCTCTGTGCACACATTACATTTCAAGAGAAAGGGGGCAAAAAATGCTTTATCAATTGATGTTCTTTCATCTGTAAAGTAACATAGTGGTGACAAATAATTATTGTTCCTGTTTGATAACAGATTCCAGTTCTTCGAGTACCTGAGACTTTGGAAGGAGAGTACAGAGAACCGGCCAGGAAACTTCAGCCAGAATGCTAGGGGTCGAATGTTCCTGTCCTGGCAGACACATGAGGGCATAAGGATGACAGTTCATTCTGTCATTGAGGCCACAAAGTTCCTCCTTCAGGAAGGGACAGAGTTTGTACTGACAGAGCGCTTTTGCCAGGACCCAGTGGAGGAATACTTTGGGAACCAACGCAAGCTGGGAAGGCGCAGTGACAATCCGGATATCCGTACCTTTGGGTATAATGCCAACACCATCAGAATCCAGAGAACAGTATCCTGTGAAAGTGGTAACACTAGAGGCAGGAAGGATAAATGTAGAGCATGGGAGCAGATCACCGATGCTAAATTGCCATGCAGGAAAACAGTGAAGCTTAATTAGTTGTCTATACTTGAGCTTTGAAAAAGCTGCAGCATTTTATGAATAACTAAAATGAAGGTTTCTATTAAAGTCTTTTAGGTTTTTGTAACAATAATACAATACTCTAGTTTTGAATTAGACATGACCTCTGAATAAGGCATTATTGTTGACGCTGATACAGTGGCAGCCTTGACTCAATTCAATTAAGAGGACTTGCAAATTCCAATGGGTTACTGGCCTATGTTTAGTCTGTTGCCTCAGTTATGTCACATCTAATTCAAAACTGGAGTATTATTGATCAAGTATTTTATAAGAGGGTAACGTAATATATAAGAGAATTCTTGGCTTGCACTTTCGTCATATCATGTCATATCAAAATTCCGGAAGCACTGAAAAACAGATTTCGATTCCAAAATGTTTATGGAATTGTAGAGAGTTTAAAACTACACATCTAGGCCACATTTTGAAGCGCCAGAGCTTTTCGTTCAAGAGTTACAGGTGAACAAATATTAGACATTTTAAGTAAAATGTATGGAGCGGCCATGTTGGTGTACCACTTTGGTACACCAACGTGGCGACCAAAACTTCATAATCATAATATTACGCAAAAAATCCCATCACAAAGATTGGATTCACTATAGGTTCCATTAAATCAGCTTATAAGCATCTATAATGCAAAAATAACTTTCAACTGGTTCAATTTTGTTTATTCACCGCTTATCTAAAACAGCCTGACGAATTGCGTGACACATTTCAAACCTTTCCAAATCGGAAGCAAAACATTGTTTAAAGTTGAGATTTTTGAATTTTTATGATGACATGTGCAAGCCAAGAATAATATAAATTTTAGTACCATCAGTTTCCAACAATAATTGTTAGAAAATTCCAGTTTTTCCTGATTGTCAATAAATTATTGAGCTTTGAAAAAGAGCTAGCTGCAGTGGTAGGACTTCGTGTATAACCAAAATGAAAGCTAAGTGGGTTATTTAAGTCTTTAGATTTTTAATTCTTAAGTCTTTTAGATTTTTAAAACAATAACACTATAGTTTTGAATTAAACATGGCAGGCTCGATTCAATTAAAAGGACTTGCAAATTCCAATGATTTATGGTATTTCCACAAGTTTGACCTATGTTTAGTTTAATGCCCCCAGAGGGCATAATATATTTTTAGTACCATCAGTTTCGAAAACAAATGTTAGAAAAACCCAGTTTACCCTTTTGTGAGGACAGATAAGGTATATTCAATTTATTCAGTTTTATCATGATTTTATTGAGAACCATCAACATTGTGTAGTTTCAGAAGAGACCAAACTTTCCTCTGGACAAAAGGAGTTGCATACATGTAATGCTTCATAATTGTTTATGGCTATTTTAGAAAATCCAAAGGGGAGGGAGTCATAGTAGGGCAGTTCCCTTCAATGGAATGAAAGAGGGAAGGGTAAAGATATTTTTCAGAACTACACATTTGTTTTACACTATTAACAACAACATGATTAAATAGCATAAAAATTCATTAAAAAATTAGACTGGATTGTTTACATCATTGAAGCCTTTGTTGCTCCTTTTCATCGCAACTTCTACTGATTTCTTTTCGAAGGGCTTTGGATTTTCCCTGCTTTGCTTGGATTTTGTGGCACTGAATTTTGTCCCTTGCAAATGAAAATGAGCGTACCCTGACATATAAGCTCACAATACTATGCAAAACATCTTTGCAAACATGACTGTCCATGTTAAACTCAGCATCTGATAATAACAAGTTAAAATTTGATATAACATCACAATCCTTCATTGATTTCTGTGCAATGTCAACAATGTCAATTTTTTGCAAACCAGATTTCGAGGTGGACTGCCTGAAATAATGTTCAGTCTTTATAAAAATCTTCTGTGCTGGACCTGTGATAGACCACAACCCTCCACGGTTTAGTATTGATACGAGTTTTTGAGACTCTGTGTTTGTTTCCTGTTTCCCAGCTTTTAAGATCGACATAGCCAGCAGGCTTTCTGCTGAACTTGAAAAGCTGTGCTTTTTGTGCAGCTTGTGCAGAACATATCCACCAACATACTGGAGGCCAGCCTTCTCCTTCTCAGATAATGTTGCAGCTAAATTGCATTTGCCGCTCTCAGTTGATGCCTCTCTTTTGCAGTGTGCAATCATACCATCAGCAACTTTAGTTGATAATAATGTGGAAGCATTTCGTGATAGTCCTTTGAAGAATCTTGTCGCATTCAGAGGGACTTTAGCATAATATGCTCCATACAACTTCTCAACATTTTTGTTCTTCCTAAATGCCTCATAAATTGTCTTAAGTTCACAAAATTCCGGCGCATCTTCTTGGGGTATCTCAAATCCATAGTTCGTGAACTCCTTTCTTAGGCTTGCTGAAAAAACCTTGTTTCCTTGTAAATTTACCAGGGTACTCGTAACAATCTGGTGAAGGATGTTTGGAGTGAAATAGGCCTTGTTTGCTTGAGTATTTTGTTTCTGACTGTGTTTTACTGCTTTGTGGCGCTCGAATCCGCCTCTCGTCTTGTATTTTTTGCCACACTCACTACATATAATCAATTGCGATTGAGCCTGAAAAGAAATATAATCATAAGAAATCATAGTTGAACATAACCAGAGCAAAGGGTTCTTATATCCAAGGGCAACCGATAGAGATTTGTGTAACACAATTCTTCAACTTTGTAGATCTCGAGAGATCGAGTTTTCCATTTGGCTTGTCTTCTCTTCATTATAAAAGTTAAAACTTGTAACTTGTTTATAGTCCATCAGGTAAAAGATCAAATAAGAATGTCTAACAAAGATTCAACTCTGGTTTTCTCGAGTTCTAGCGTGTACTTCGTTGTTTACGAAGCAACTTCGCTCGATTCAAACATTTTCAGACATATTTGCAACTTACTGAGCTAACTGCTTCAACAAAGTCCTCTTCCATGGCTTCATCGCTTTCCAAAACATCAAGAATCGCTTCAAAATCATCTCCGAATACGAAGAGATCGGACAGATCGTCCATACTGTCCGCCATCTTGTTTTGACTGTGCACGGTCAGAGTCACGTGATGGGCTTGTTCAACATTAGAGAGCCCCTATTGTTTGGCGCCTTTGAAGTTCGCCGGGTTTCCTAACCAGTCCCCTCTACTAACTATGGTGTAAATAACGAAACGTCTGTAACAACATTTTGCGAATATCAAATGCTGTAATGTCAAGCAAGCCATGGTTTTTGTGAGATATCTATGTAAGAATCCTTGTATTTCTGCTGCTTACAACAAGGAAAAGGCGAGACAAGCTAACTTAAACATTCCTTGAACTGTTCAAAGACTTATGCCGTATTTTGACACGTCGGCAACAAAGTCGATCAATGATACATATGATTATAGCTTACATTTTAACTGAATGCGTCCTAGATAAAAATCATATGAATATTATAGCTTAAAACATGTAAATGTTGTTTTCAAAGCTTTAAAGACCTGTTTAAGGGCCAATTTCGGTGTTTCGTTCTTAAGCTTGCCGTCATTCCAGCGCTTAAAATTCAATTAAATCGAATGCGAAGTTGGTGTCAAGCTAAAAATAGCCTTCACGAATAAATCTCTCAGTAGCGCTGTATTCACGGGCCACCAAAAATAATTTCAGAATAAATAAAAGACAGATTCAGCTATAATGTAGTGTTTTTTTGCCTAAAACTCATGTACCAGACTGCATTTTACTAATTCGAAGTTTCCTTAAATTTGCCTTCTTGTTTACATGGCGAAGATAGGTGTTTTGTACAAGACCAAAATGATTTTTAAAGTTAACATTTCCGACAAAATTTTATTGCAAAAGAAAGCTAAAAAGACGTTTTATTCACTGTGTCAAAGGCATTGTAGGACACCGAATGTTGCGATAACAGGAGCGTTTTGAAAATGGTCCAAAATAGAGGGGGACATTGGGGGTCTCTGAACACCGCAACACCGCAAAAAAAATTACCGAACACCGCATCACCGCAAGAAAAGTCGACGAAACACCGTCACCGCAATATATATTTTTGTCAAGTTACTTATAAATGAAAAAGGCTTAGGATTGGCGACCAGCAGCGTATTGAAGATTAACTAGACAGTATTGGACTGCTTTTTGTTACAAATTAAACATAATGGTACGTGCTTTTTATAAATATTAACCCTATTCGGCCTGGGCTTTTTTTGAGTTCCTGAGCCTGGGGGGGGGGGGGGGGGGGGCACATTGTGCCCCCCCTTCGTAACTTCAAGAACATTAAGGCTATGACAATGAAACCTAGAGGGTACATAGTACGTCCAAAACTGTCTCGTTTGCGGTCCGCACAATGGAACGATGACGTCATATGACGTAGTTATTAGGTAATTAGTTATACGGCCGCCATCTTGGATCCGCCATCTTGGATTTCTGAAATTTTTAAAACCTCTTAAAAACCGTCCAAATTGACGCAAAATTAATCAAAACCAATAAATAAACGCTAAATGACGTAAAAATACAAAAGTTATACCAATAAACATTGTTTTTCTTTATTCAAAGGTATAAATATGCAAATTTCCAAAAACATGGCTGTCGAAATCTTGTTGCCATGGAAACGTCAAGTCACGTGATCAAAAAATTGTCATATGAAATTGTTGCCAGATAAATTTTAGGAAAAGTCACAAAGTTTGATAGCGTTTGAATACATATTAAAGAAGTTATGAATGTTGAAAGTTAGCGCGGGCACTTTGTGCCCCCCCTCCCCCCCCCCCCCCCCCCCCCCCCAGGCCGAATAGGGTTAAAGTACGGAATAAATAACATATAGAGGCTAAATTAAGATCTGACAAGGGTCAAACAGGAAACGGCAACACCGCAGATAATTTCGTCCCACCGAACACCGCAGACTTTAAAGCGCAAGCATCGCACACCGTAGGGTTTGAGATCACCGCAACACCGCAATCTGGGATTTTATTCACCGCAACACCGCTTAAAAAAATGAGCAACACCGCAACACCGCAAATCCCCAATGTCCCCCTCAAAATAGCCAAAATTCAATGGTCCATGAAAGCACCCGCGGACTCAAAAGGCTAATTTTCGACTTATCGAAATTTTGAAAAAAGTAAAATGAAATCGAACCTTTTAAACCCATTTTCGAAAATAGGTCACTAAATAGGTTCTTTTGGTAAAATAAAAATAAATTCGAAATTTTGCCAGTGTCGTCGGATTCTCGATATTTACAGACATCCGCTCTTAATTTGTTGATGTACATTCTCCTTACTGGTGTCAAGACAGTTCACATAGCCATATAACTACAGTGAATTTGTATTCAATTTCCACAGACAACTCATGTTGAAGGTGATCAGGTTCTCAATTTGCATAATCTATGTACTTGCTTGAGGAGATTTAAGATACTGATCACCATTCCAATAATAAATGTGAAGCAGTAATGTTGATGTGTCATGTGTTTACCTACATGTATACAGTTGCTACAGATTAGATGGTCATGATTGCTAACAGAAAATTGTTTTTTGCTAAAAATTATCCAAATAATTATAGAATTATACAATTTATCCAAATTGTAAAGAGAAATTCTCCTTACTAAACCATTCGAATGTTATTTCTTATTGAACTATTTTATGAAGAATGCTGTAAACTCAAGATACCTTATACGTATACAAAGCACATTTCACTCACTGTTCATTCACAGACAATCATGTAAATATTGTATATTTGGGAAATAATTTCCACCTTTGTGATCTGTAGTTTTGATCATTTATCTGAAGTTTTGATCATTTAAAAAGTTCCTTAGTGACCTAAGTGAAAATAGATAATAAACATCAAATTACAGTGTGTTCAAAAAGAGAATTATTTTTCAGTGTTTGATTATCCTCTCAGTAGTTTAGCCACTTAAAATCTTTTTTGTTTTGGCAAAAGCCGGTGATTTGAGCTACATTTCTTAATCGCTCTTCTTCTCTGAGCCTTTCCTGTATCAGTGTTTGTTTTTCTCTACCGTCTCAGGTATGAAAGATATTCGTCACGAGTATTTAGCTGATCGTGTATAAATTCTTGCCGCCTCTCGTTGCGTCTACAAACAGAATCATTTTGTCCAACACTTCCAGTCGGTGTCGCCTCTCCTGATCGGTGGATAGCATTGTTGGCGCGCTCTGATTGGCTACTGAAACTCGGAATAGCAAGTGCTATTCACCTCGGCCCAGCAATTTGCGCGCGAAAATTGTAATCGTTGACAGGAATAAATGAGCTAAAAAGCATCATTCTCGTTATATTATCTCACTGTTTCAGTATATGCTAAAACAACTATTCACCTCAGTGTAGGTGGGTAGTGGTGGATATTTACCTCGCCGCTTCGCGGCTCGGTAAATATCCACCACTACCCACCTCCACTTGGGTGAATAGTTGTTAAATATATATATTTTTTTCGCTCGAATTCACGCGGCTCAGCTCCCGAGGGACGACAAATTTATTAACCTCGCTTCGCGAGGAATTAACTTATTTATTCATTACTTGCCTGAAATGACTTTCAAAAAATGTAAACGGCAGTGTTATTGATGTTAGTTTTTCCAAAGACATAATACACCTTTTGCCCTTCATTAACGGAAAATAGACTGAAATTCATTTTATTTTACGGGAAATCAATAAGTTCAACATCTTAGGAATAACATTTTCACGACGAAATGTTCATTTTAATCATCCGTTGGTTCATTTGCGCAATTACCATGCTAATGCATCTTCAATAACATCATTGGAATGTCATTTTCTGTATTGAAAAGTCTGTATTATTGATGAAAATGTGTTTCCAAATGTGTTTCCAAAGGCATAATATAGACTTTTCAATACAGAAAATGACATTCCAATGATGTTATTGAAGATGCATTAGCATGGTAATTGCGCAAATGAACCAACGGATGATTAAAATGAAAGTGTCGTCGTGAAAATGTTATTCCTAAGATGTTATTGATTTCCCGTAAAATAAAATGAATTTCTATTTTCCGTTAATGAAGGGCAAAAGGTGTAATTCTACAATAACTGTTCTTTAATTCATTTATCATTCGTACTCACTTTTCCTGTCCAGAATATCAAGGAACTCTTTTGAAATGTTCCATATTTCATGAAATGCAATTCATTCTTTTATTGTCTACGTTTTGTTCACTTGAACTGCAGAAAAGACCAATTAAATCTAACTCTCCAAGAGTCTTACCTCTTTCTTGGAACAGCCAATCTGGGAGAATGGACATGGACCCTGAACTCCTTCGCAGTCTCCCATGACAGGGTTTTGATGATCTTCCAACTATAAATACGGGGCAAAATGGTAATTACATTACAAGTTCTCTTTGATATTCTGTACTTCAGTTAAAAAATTTTAACGAAACTACGCCGGCACATGAGGGCTGGGTAAAAGAATAGACCAGATACAGCAAACCAAAGTTTTGAGACTGAGAAGTTAACACAAAAAATCTGGAGTGGTTTCACTCCTTTATTTTCCAAAGGCGAGATGAGAAAAGTTTGTGTTTATCGATACTTAGTCAGTTTTCTAGTTTTCGTTGATTCTTGGGGCATTCCGCCGGCAAAATTTTGCATGGTATTGCAGTAAAATATATCTTTATTTATCAGTTTTAATGCCTGTTCATTATGATTGTTCGGGTAAAAGGTGTTTATCTAAATAATACCTAGGCATGAATACTTATGAATACATACTACTAGAAAGATAAAATCTCTTATCTTACCTTCCCCCGAGGAATGCCCTCTTTATTACATTTGTCACACACAATTGGATAAGCTGGACATTCATTCTCTTGATGCAGCTATAAAAAAATAATTTTGAGAATTTCTTGTCAACATCCATGCGTGATTAAGTAACAAGGCATACTTAATCCAGTTACGTGAGAAAGTGTTAAGTTTAACGCTGTAAAAAGTGTTAAAAATGAAACTAGACGTTTCGGCAATGCTGCCTTCATTGTTCATTGTTTATTGTTCGGCATTGCCGAAACGTCTAGTTTCATTTTTAACACTTTTTACAGCGTTAAACTTAACACTTTTTCACGTAACTACAATTAACGCTGCGCAGGATACATATTTATTTATACTTAATCCAGTACCTAGTCTATCAGTACAAAAATCCATCTACATGAAAATGAACCTCTTCCTCCCCCTTGGGAACAATTAAGGGATACCAGTTGTGAACACACTTTTCTTGGCTTGTACTTCTTTTCCACGAAGTACAAGCCCTTTTCTTCCTGCAGCTACGGCCTTCTTATGAACATCTTACACACCAACATCGTTCGAGTGTGGCATCATCGTCTTCAACGATTCACGAGGAGGCGTTTCAAGCAAGTATCTAGGTACCCAAAACGGCCCTTCACGCCGGGCCAGCAGGCAGCACAAAGCGGCACCCTAGGAATAACTTTTGAATGCCTTAAGTGAGGGAGCTTAAACTTTGCAGGACGACAGACATTTAAATTCCAAACAATCGTATGATTTTTGTTTTTTCAATTTCAACCGTTTTTGGCGGAAAAATGACGTCACAAGGGTAATACCAAAATTATTTTTTCTCGTTTTAACAAAATTAGTCAGTGATTTTGAAAGAACACGTTAAGACAAATTTAAGTGTGAAAAAATTATCGAAAAAACACGATCGGTTCAAAAGATACAGAGATCTCAATTTTGAATTTCCCGCCATTTTGTTACTATTTTTAGAAACAATAGGAAGTTTAAAAATGCCATAACTTTTTAACCAATTGTGGTTTTTCGATAATTTTTTCACACTTGAATTTGTCTTAACGCGTTCTTTCAAAATCACTGACTAATTTTGCAATAACGAGAAAAAATAATTTTGGTATTACCCTTGTGACGTCATTTTCCCGCCAAAAACGGTTGAAATTGAAAAAACAAAAATCATACGATTGTTTGGAATTTAAATCTCTGTCGTCCTGCAAAGTTTAAGCTCCCTCACTTAAGGCATTCAAAAGTTATTCCTAGGGTGCCGCTTTGTGCTGCCTGCTGGCCCGGCGTGCTTATGTCTTAAAGGGGCAATGTCAAGAAGAATTTGTATGAAATATGTGACGAAGTAACTTTCATTGCAAGAAATGTTCTAAACTTGAAAAAAATGGCTAATTTTTTCATTTCCATCTGGACCATCGGCAGCCAATCACAGTTGACAATAGTTTCAGTGAATAATTATAGTAGATTTTAACATTAATTGGACCATTATTTTTAGGTTTCCGCAAGTAAAAATATGTTTTTTGCCTTTGTAAAGTGATACTAAAAATCGGTGAGAAATAAAACCAGCAAAGGAAATCTGTAATGACATTTATGATACAGTACCGTCAGCTTGATTAAGGCTATCTGAGTATGACAAAGTCCGCACTCCACTTGTCGATACATGCATTCGTTTTCCAGATGCTCAGGAAGATCAGCTTTTTTCACCAACATGCCACACTCAGGATGTACACAGGGGATTTTAAGAAACTCACAGCTGTTTGTGTGGCCCTATTGAATCGAGTAAACTAAAATTTAGTATTACTACCATAATATATATATAGATAGATAGATAGATAGATAGATAGATAGATAGATAGATAGATAGATAGATAGATAGATAGATAGATAGATAGATAGATAGATAGATAGATAGATAGATAGATAGATAGATAGATAGGCTGAGCCTAACAGCGTCGCTCTTTGAACAGAAAGCCGATGATAAACTTAACTGAGGTGAAAGGTCGGAAGCACAAGAATAAAATTGACGACCGGGCTATTTTCTAATTTTAGCAATTCTCAAAAACAGACTTACGCGACCGTTTGCACAGTACATTTAGACCGTACAAAAGTTCACAAAAACAAATTTTTCTCCGTCTAGAATAACTAGTACGACTAATTTCCAAATAAAATACACCCGTTGCTTATAAAAAATTGTCCGAGAAATAGATTTGGAAATCAAAATTGCAAAAAATGCACAAACATATTTGCATAAGACCACGCGAGTGAAGTTTAGAACTATAAAATCCAAGTCTTGTTTTGTTTACATAAAATCGCTTTTCAACCTATGTAATGAATGAACAAACACATAAAAATGGACAACACAATCTTCTTTCGAAAAATTTTATTCAAATCTCCATAATATTATGTTTAAAAGCAAAACGCGAACCATTTATAGCTCATCGAGGCCGAGGTGTCTCCGATGAAAGAAATCGAAACAACTAAATTTAATTGAGTACGTTTTATAAACAATTCTCCAAAACTGGCGAGAACACAAAGAAAAAGTCAATCACAGATTGATATCAACATAAATTCCCATCGAAAAATGTATTTTGTTTTACCTTTAAGTCCCTCCACTGCTTGGAAATTCTTTAAATCTCCCCTTCTTCAGTTCTGAAACCCGAAGTGACTCCCATCCTCGAAGCAAGATTTTATCCCTGTGAAAGCTCTTATTTTTCCACTATAGCGGCTTCTGAGTATCCCTTAATTAGTATCCCTGTCTTGAGTAGCAAACCGCGAAAAAATGCAGGAGACGTGAAATTGCAAAGATCCCGGATGTTGTGTGGCGTCATACGCGCATATTTTGCGACTGTATACGCGCCCGCGAGTTATCCCTGCGCGTACGCCGGGCATGCGAAGCGCCCGCGAAACATTCCGCTAGCCATGACCATGAAAAATGACGGGCATGGGTTCTATGGTTCTCTGGTTCTATGAGTATGGGGCTCCGCGCGGGCCTTCGGCCCGCAGAGCTCCGCTATAATTATATAATTGACTTAATTCTTAGACGTGTTCCATAAGTACACCAAGCTTGGGTGTTAATATTGAGTGGCTTTGGTATTGACACATGACATGAACTTTTTAGGATTGACGAAAATAATCTAGGAGGGATTTTAAATTTTGCAAGCTCCAAATAAGGAATGGTGCATACGAGAATTGATATACTATACAGTAAATGAAAAATTTATGGACAGTACAATATAAAGTAGTCTTTCATACCTCCAAGTGCCTGACTTCCCCTTGCCATTTGCACCCGTCCTCCATGAATGTGCAGAAAACAACGAGAGCAAATACTTCACGACGCATAAATTTGTCAGCAAAAACCTGGTAAAAAAGATGACTGTCTATTAATTTTTAAGAAGAGCTTGGTTCCAAACTGGCAATAGAAAGTTTTACTTAAAAAAAATACTTTAAAGAAAACATTTCCACAATGTATAGTTCTAGAAACTGAAATAACTAACCTATATTATTTGACGATCATGACTTTTTCAGTCAGTTTTGTTCTCGACCTGACATTGATGCCGAAAGGTATTTAACGTATTCTTCTTAACCGTTCAAAGCTACAGCAAGTAATGATTTCGCACAACATTGCAAATTTGCTGTACATTTATTTAAGAACAAACAAAAAAAAGCCACATACCTCATTTGGACGAAGTTGCTTCTGGTCCACGAGGCAAACCAATATCACTAGAACTGGGTCTCTGTAGACGAGAGAATCTTTTGTTATATCTGACTTGTGAGGATAACACTGCAATTGTCATATAAGAGTATGAAGAACTCGTTAACAATTTTTATACGGTTTTCTCCTTCTGAGGCGAAATAACAGGGAGGGTCACAGGGAGCCCTTACATCTAATGTAAATAAAACATGAAGGAATAAGTGATTAAGCTTTGATAGAGCAAATTGGTTTGGTCTTTTAAACGAAGTGGCGCTCCTTTTGAATTATTTAGACGCGGTCAACTATTGCGAGGTATGGAACCAAGACACCTTCGGTAACTGTTGGGGAATCTAGTAAAATTACAAGGGACAAAATTAAAATGAGAGAGTCCGAGCCAAATACCTTCGTAATTTAACGAAAATGGGTTTGTAACAAGAAAGTATGTTGAGCTAACTATCTGCGCGCTACTTTTGTTAAAAGTTTACAACAAGAATTCCAATATTTAACGTGACTTTCACATTAATGATAAAGATCGAAACTACTCTTTTGCATTGGTTTGTGGAAAAATCGTGAAGAGGGAAAAACTTGGCTAAACCAATAAGAGGGTCTTAAGAGAGGCTTCCCCTGAAAATTTGGCCTTTTGCATATATGTTTTAATATTTTGCATCCTCTACGTAGGAGTTTTTGTTGTCTCGTGGACCCCTGAAAGCAATAAACATTCAACGAAAGTCTGCTGGGAGGAATGTCTTTTCGATGCTCGCAGTATAAGAATGGGTAGAGAAAATGACAAATGTTCATATAAAGGCGAATTACACGTATGCTTTACACCAGGTAGGTCACCCGGCTAGCCGGGTCATCCTTTCTCCTTGTACCTAAGGAAGGTACCCTAAGGAATTTAGCTCTTGCATAGTTAACTGCATTAGACAAGGTGAACGAAATGGAATAATCGCAAAGTGTACCTTGTGGAGGAAAGGAAATCCAGTTTTTATCGACGTTTTCCGTGGCGTTGCCGTCGTGGTAGCTTCACGTTCCTTATAACTCGATTTTAGACGTCACATTAGCAGGTCGCCACTCGAAAACAAGAATTAACTTACGAGGCAAACCCGCCCAACCCATAAATGTTTAACATGACAAGGCCAACACAACAGTGGGGGATACGTTCCTTGCTCTTTTCAAACCTCAGTGGTGTTGGTTCTTTTAACGCCCCTACCAGTTTTAGTATGGGACGTGTAAGACACAAGGCTGCGGTCTTCTACTCTGCAGGCTGATGTTATAGTCCAACAGAGCTAACCAGGCGGTGTCCGTTTTTATGCCTTTGACCGCTGGGATGATGATTTGCAGACGCAACTGAAATGCGATAAATTGTACTGTCTAGGACCCCAACAGTAACCTGGAAATTAAAACAATCTTTGAAACAAAAGAACATTTAACTTATTGCATTTATAGACTTACTGAATGAGATTTCCCAGACAAGACTGACAATAGAAGTGTCCACAGCTTGTTTGCATGGCTTCTCTCAACAACAGTTTACAGTAAGAACAAAAGTACTTAGCATCAATCTTGGCTTTGTCGGGATTTGCTAAACGATAACCGGGCATTCTGACGCGTGAAATGGTCCCCACAGTCAAAAGGTCATAAAACTATGTCCGATGGAATCTCCAACTGCACACGTCTGCTCCTCTGACTTTCTAAGCCGTCTGGAATTACTCTTGACCAAGGTAACTAGGAAGGAAAAACGAAATTTTAATTTAGTCTGAAGGCGATTATGCATGTAGGTTTCTGCTTAATTGCCAGGAAGCTCAACGGGCACAGATTGGTGTTTAGGTAAATTACAACTGCATCATTAAAGGGCTATGTCACCATTTCTAGTATTATTTTTAAAAAAAGCCAAATCTTTATATCAGTGGAAACCCGAACATATTGGTCCAGTTTTGTTAAAACTATTGTACCAGTGCTCTTAGAGTAAAATAGGTATCTTGGGTTGCAGATTGGATTGTATGTTTTTCAAGTTTATAACGTGTGTGTGTGTGTGTGTAACCGTGGGCTAAGCTTCTTTCCTGCTCTGTTCTGAATGGTTTTTAAAAAAAAATCTTTTTACGACAAGATTAAACATTCTTATGTAGTTATAATGCCTTGCACTTCGTTCCTCTTTCGGAAATTTGCTTTCCGGAAAAAAAAAAAAAAAAAAAAAAAAAGGAAGAAAAAAGGAACGGTGCCCCTAGTCCCCGGGGGAAAGGCGTACAAGATAGACGCATTGAAGCCACAAAAAAAATGGAATAACAACGTCGTTACATATGTTTGCCAATTGACCCACGCCGCTGAGACGTGGGTCAATTGGAAAACTTTTGAATTTGAGCTCATCTGTGGTCATCACCACGTGCGATTTGGTAGAGAATTGGTACTCGCGCTAGTTTTTCTATCTTTTTGCTGCTACACCGTGCTGACGAGACCCATCCAGGTCGAAGCAGTTGTCCACGGTTGCATTTTGGCTTTCAGTTTGGGCTCTATCATGTCGTTGTCGCGTTAAATGTTCTACGTGGTATCAACCTTGCTTTATACTTTGATTTTACAACATTTTACCTTGTTGCCATTCATTTTTAAACTAGTCCAGTCAATCTATGGTTTGGGTTCAAACAAATTGCAAAATAATTTTTCTCACCGCCACAAAACCAAGTATGGTCAACTTACTAACATACTAAAAGTCCCCCAAAATCCGTTCGGTGGAACATGGTGAAATTCGGCTTTGAAGTTTCACCCAAATAACACAGGGTACCCACGTTATCTAAAATTTAAAACAAATTGCTAAATTGAATATAAATATATTTTTAGGTCAAATATTGCTTATGATATGATAATTTACTTAAACAAACATATTTCATGACAAAAAAAATCTGAGAAGAATGTATATTTTCATTTTACGTTGCGCACTACCACAGGAAGCCCAATTCGGGTAAAATATGAAAATCAACTATTTTGTGTTAGTTCTGGCGTTTTTTCGGACATAACGGTCCGAAGTCTCACCACTTGCACAAGTTTCACAATATTTTCAGCGAATACACTGTTTAATTCACTTCATTTACTACTCAACTACTTGATTTTTTAATATACGACTTTTCATACATGTATATCTATCGGGAAAAATCTCCCTTCTGAATGTACCACAATCGGAAATCTTCATTCAAAAATAGAAAATGATTAAACTCAACACACTTATCAGTCACGCTAAAATGATTAACTATCTACATTATCACCATCAAGTTCCAGTGCAGGGGAATTTTCACACGACTCTCCTTTGCAAACGCCACAGGCAGGCGAGCAGTCTATAGGCCATGCTTCCTACATGTACATCTCAGTGTGTTAC
Organism: Dendrophyllia cribrosa; assembly: GCA_024195265.1. Taxonomy (NCBI): domain Eukaryota; kingdom Metazoa; phylum Cnidaria; class Anthozoa; order Scleractinia; family Dendrophylliidae; genus Dendrophyllia; species Dendrophyllia cribrosa. The sequence goes on along the minus strand of JAJLRJ010000003.1, from coordinate 42,227,890 downwards.
ATTCTGATTTGCAATTACAGGGCTGGTGCGAACGGGAAGAAGTTTGCCATCTGTAATTGACCATCCCCAATTCTCTGACCTCGGCTGTTTATCTCCTTTCCACTGATGCACTTGAAAAAAAAAACACTCGAAAGCTGTGAAAAGTTGCCGCTGCGGATGTCGGTGGTAGTTGTTCGGGTTGTAGGAACGAAGACCCTGTAGCGACTTTCTTGCAGAAGCTGGTATAACGCAGTACATCAAGGCTTCCATCTGATCCACCGTACAGACATAGCAGAGCCTTTTCTCCCGCCTGGATGACCTCTTGTTTCGTAGCGTCAAGACGATCGAAAATCTTACCTTGATCACGAAACTTTGCGTCATTTGATATCTTCTTAAATGCCACTCCTTTGCCGATTCCAAAAAGTCGGGAAGTACTATGTTGTATCGCATCCGAGTACTGCGTGCACGAACATAAATATTATTCTGTACATATTTGGCCCGCTAGGGCTGACTTCGTCTTCTTGATATTCCACACTTTTCTTTGTTTTTGAAGTCTGCTTCGGCTCGGGTATAAAGAAGTGGTCATGGCCGTCCATCACAGCATGATAACAAAGTAAGACTAAGAGAACTGTATCATCCCCGATGAGGACCGTTGTAGCGTTTCTAGCTGACTGTATAGCCGTCTGAACAATTTCAAGATCGGCGTTTACAGTTGGGACTATCGTACCCGTCCATCTTGGATGTGTACAGTCCTTCGTTGAAGGTCCATCCTCGTATCCGTCAAATACTACTATGGCCTTGCCATACTTTCGAGTAACGTATTGAACATATAAAGAACAAATAGCCTCAAATGCAAATGCCCGCGGCCAGGGTACACGGTGGAGTGCTCCCACATCAATGACAAAGCGGGCGTTCTCCGTAGGTTCTGCTGTTCATCCTTAGTCTTCGCGCAAATGGCATCGTCTTTACGCTACCAAACGAGATCATCCAGGTGGGAGAGAAGGCTCTGCTATGTCTGTACGGTGGATCAGATGGAAGCCTTGATGTACTGCGTTATACCAGCTTCTGCAAGAAAGTCGCTTCAGGGTCTCCGTTCCTACAGCCCGAACAAGTTAGACGTTATCCGCTGTAATTGCAAATCAGAATGTAACACACTGAGGTGTACATGTAGGAAGCATGGCCTAGACTGCTCGCCTGCCTGTGGCGTTTGCAAAGGAGAGTCGGCAAAAATTCCCCTGCACTAGAACTTGATGATGATAATGTACTGGATAGTTAATCATTTTAGCGTGACTGATAAGTGTGTTGAGTTTAATCATTTTCTATTTATGAATGAAGATTTCCGAGTGTAGTACATTCAGAAGGGAGACTTTTCCCAATGGATATACATGTATGAACAGGCGGATATTAAAATGGGCACGCAAAAAGGGCTCAAAATGGCGGAAGCCTTGCGGTATGTGTATTCAAGGCGCGATTTTTACGGTTTTAATTTTTATTTCCGGACTTTTTTCGCTTCCATCATATTATTTAGGGATTGAAGTGGGCAAAAAAGCTGAAAACTCAAAATCGAGAAAATATGCCGTCCGGGCCCTTTTCGCGTAACGCGGCCCAAATATCAAGTAGTTGAGTAGTAAATGAAGTGAATTAAACAGTGTATTCGCTGAAAATATTGTGAAACTTGTAAAAGTGGTAAGACTTCGGGCCATTATGTCCATAAAAACGCCAGAGCTAACATAAAATAGTTGATTTTCATATTTTACCCGAATTGGGCTTCCTGTGGTTAGTGCGCAACGTAAAATGAAAATATACAATCTTTCAGATTTTTTTTTGTCAAGAAATATGTTTATTTGAGTAAATTATCATATCATAAGCAATATTTGACCTAAAAATATATTTCTATTCAATTAGGCAATTTTTATTTTTATTTTAGATAACGTGAGTACCCTGTGGTATTTGGGTGAAACTTCGAAGCCGAATTTCACCATGTTCCACCGAACGGATTTTGGGGAACTTTTAGTATGTTAGTAAGTCGACCATACTTGGTTGTATGCCGGTGAGAAAAATTCTTTTGCAATTTGTTTGAACTTGGCCACTAAAAATCCATAGATTGACTGGACTAAACGGCCAATCAAAAAATTCGAATTTTTGTCCGTTACCAGAGCTACAAGAGACGCAATTTAAAAAAAAACCGTGGAGCTCTGGGGACGAGAATGCTCTTAATCCTGATAGCTGAGCGCACGCGCGAAACCGCAGCTGCGCGAAAGTTTCATTTGTTTCCATGGTTCCAAGGTCACGTGATCAAGATAAGATTGTATTTAAAATTTACGAATTGGTCAATTTAATTATTATTCCATGTGCCCACAGCTCGAATCTGTTTTCAATTGTATAACACGGGCTAGCATTTAACAGACCAGGATGTTTTAAAAACTTTACAACGTTTTGACACCACGAAGTTGTGGGTTGGCACTGACAGTAAAGTTGTGAAAGAGAAATGGCCAATATAATGAAATCTGGTGGGCATGATTTTGGCGACCTTTGCGTCGGCGATCTGTCTTCATTTTTACCCAAGAAGAAACTAAGAAAACTAAGTAAATGAGTAACAGTTTTCTTATTTTTCACAGTCATGCACAATTTGGTCAACACCCGTCCGCTTATTGTCACAAAAGCGGTCAACTGATCCAAGATGCTTCTATTCTACAGGTAAGTGGGTCAAGCTAAAATGTGTTGTATGTATTTCTAAACATAGTTACAACATTTTAATTTACTGTCATGTTGCTATTCTTAAAAAAAATTAAAATGATATTGTTAACGTCCAAGACAAAAGAAAAACGTGCTAGTTTTAATTTCAAGGAAATTTTACAAGATTTAGCACACAGAGTCGTTGCCTGTCGGCTCCAACATATTCTTGTAAACAATGCACTATGTAAATTTAAGCTGAGTTTAACTCTTGATCTCTAGCCAATCATTTCAGTCCGTTCGCAACACATCTGTCAAAATAATGCTTGCTTGTCCATTCTTCGTTTAAAACACTTTCAGATTTAAAATAAAAGACCCAACACAATTTTAATCAGTCGCTTTTGCTATGAAACAAAGTGTCATGAGTATTCTTTTTCCCAGAAACGGAAAAAAACCTAATGCAAGACTGACTTTAAAATTAAACTACGCAACGAATAATAATTCTTACCAAGAACGAATTTATTTAAACATTTTTGCGATTAAGTGATATAGTACGATAGTGAAATATTATTATTGTTTCCATCTTGAAATCCAGCCCGTATCATTTTTTTTGTCAGCACCGCGAAACATTCAGATTATGCCTGTATATTTTATATTATTTGAAGTAAAGGAAAATAAGATGATAGTGACTGTGTGCTTCGCAATTGCATGCAATAAATTACTTCATAAAACTTGTATTGTATCCCTTAAAGGTTTTTAAAGGTACACGGCTTAGTTGCACTGGTTAAATTGTGATCGTTGAAGCAGACGTGAGTTCTGAATAGTACGATTCAAAGAACAACTGAGAAAGACAGCAATATGATGGATTGCTTCCATAAGCACAATTTTAATTACCTTAGTGTTTCGTTCTTTAATTCACATTTAAGAGCTTCCCAACGCCTGCGATGACCAAGTGTCTCACAAATGTTTTATCACGGGCGAGACCTAGATAGGCATAAAAAATAAGTTAACACAAGCGAAACATAAAATCGGCTGCTCCTTGGATGAATTTGAGTTGTGCGCATTGGATATCATATAATAAAGGAAAATTCATTGACGTTAAAACGTACGTACAAGAACTTTACGTTGCTATAGTGTCAGAATATTTACAGTCGAATTCCATTCTACTTCAGTTCAATCTATAATGTCTATTACGAATCGAGGATCATGGAAAGCCAGTATCCTTGCCCAATTTCACTCCCATTTTCACGATGCGCATGCTCGTGGAAACTTCATTTAAAATGAGATGGGTCAGAGATGTACGAATGTACGGCTCTTGTAACTGTTGAATGAATTGTTTGAGACCAGGGGCGGATCCAGGATTTTTCTTAGGAGGGGGTGCACCTCTAAGGAATGACGTAACTGAAGGGTGACGTAAACAGATTTTAAAAGCGAACAACGCAGACTAGGTCATCTCAGGGGGGGGGGGGGGGGGGGGGTGCGCACCCCCTGCACCCTCCCCCTAGATCCGCCCCTGGAGACGTACACAGACTCGACAACTGGGAAGGATTCTCTAGTATTTGTCTTGGGACCGTGTAAAACCCTCTAAATGGAGACAATACTGTTTCTGCCTGCCTTTATGCAGAAAACTCCGGTTTTCTTCCATTTTTACGTCGATCGCCCCGGCCCGGTGACTGGGTGCAGACCATGTTGCGTTCAGTAGTTTGCAGTGCATTAACAAGGTAAATGGTTGAGAAGGAGCTGGGGCCAGGCTGTTCGCGGAAAGGCAATAAATTATTCCAGGCCATAAAACAAAGAGCTTAAAATCTAGAGCTCGCGAGTCTTTAGCAAAAGCTGTGATGCGTTAAGTACTGTTAAGCTGTCGACCATGCATTTGAATCTATTTTGTTTGATTATTATAACTTGACAGGAGTAACGTTACATGCATTTCAGTCTTATTTTAAGATTACTTAATTCTTCTTCCTAAAATCGGTTCCCTTTTTTTATAGGAATTTGTTGTCCTGATTGATGTCTAGTCGCAATAACTAGCCAGCGAATCCCTATAGGCTGAGAGCGATGATAGCTCTGCATTCCTAGGCAAGCGAAGGTGATCATTGAAACACGGAAACATCTCCCATAAGTTCAAACGAAGACTCGGACCAGTTATTTTAAGGTCCGTTCAATTGTATTGATATTTTACTCTTACCGTACCTACAATTATTACACCTCAGGACATTTGTGTTGAATGATCTTCAAATTGTGATTTCTTTGACCTCTTTGTTAGTGTGTTGCGCTGAAAAAGAAGATGAATCAAAACAATTATTTTCACTTTCTAACATGGTTCGTAACTAGCTTGAGCCATCGGTGGTAGTCAGTCAGCATATGAATTTGCACTTGGTCTTAGGGCCTGTTTATATGAAGAAAAGTTGTCCAGGGTAGGAGGGTCACCCGCCCACCCGGGTCAACTTTACCGAGCGTTCGCATGACAAAAAAGTTGTCCCACCTGACCGAGCCAAAAGCTGTCCGTCTCAGTAAAAATACTCTTTTAAACAATCGATGATGGACTCAATCATGCCAGATGCCCAAGACCACTTTTTAACTTTACCAGACTTCGATTTTTGCCGCCATTTTTGTTGTTTGTTGATGATAAACTAGCCCGTTCATGCCCAGATTATCTATAGTTGACCGAGTTGGCCCGGTTAGCCGAGTCAAACCGTTTATATGAGAAAAAGTTGGTTCGGCCAGCCGGGTCACCCTGCCATCGAAAGAGGGTGACCCGACTAGCCAAGCCAACTTTGAAATTCTCATATAAACAGTTCGCCGCGTAACTTGGCTTTCCATGGGTAGCTCGGGTGGGCGGGTGACCTGCCTACCCAGGACAACTTTTCTCCATATAAACAGGCCCTAAATCCAAATCAATGGCAGATCCAGATTATATCGTAATAGGCGGGGTGGTGGGGGAGAGGGAAGGATTAAATAGGGGAGAGGGGGAGGGTGAAAATGGGAAACTAAACTTGCCGCATAATCGCGTAAGAAATATGAATACCATTTTATTTTAATTAAATGTATCAAACGTTGTATCTTTAAAAGGAAGAAACGCTAAAAAGTTTCTTGTTACTAGATAGATGCAGCATTGAAAATATTAATCAAGAACAAGCCCTGGTGTAGTAGTTATCACGCCTAACTAGTATGCAAGAGGACGTGGGTTCAAATCCCACTCAGGGCAAATTTTCTTTCAAACATTTATTCAGTAAAAATATGATTATTTGGGGTGTGCAGGGTTAGGGGTTCTCCCATATACTGTTCATATATATAACAATAGCCTGTATCCCTTGTGGATCCTCCCTTGTCACTCGCTAAGTTGACTTAGGTCGTGTATCATGAATTTGATCCTTAGTTGGGTTTCAAATGGAGTTATAGGCTTCCCCTACCCTGTCACCTTGAAAGAAAAAATCCCGGGAGGCCCACGTCCGGAATCACATTAATCACATCTTAGATTGCCATGTTGCCAGCATGGTTGTCCTGATGGTGTAGTGGTTATCACGCCTAACTAGTATGCAGGAGGACGTGGGTTCAAATCCCACTCAGGGCAAATTTTCTTTCAAACATATATAAATTACCCTTTTACTCCTATGGATTATGGAGACATGTAGTGTAGTTTAACTTTTGAGTCTGCTGACGAAATCCTATGGTGTGACCATTCAAATGAAACCTCTTTGTCCATACTTTTGCAAGGTACCATTTGTTTTTCAATATTTGGCACTCTTGGGAGTTTTCAAAGGGTTAATAATAATAATAATAATAATAATAATAACTGTTTATTCACAAATGAAACGTGAAAAGGAGATAAAAGAGGTTATCCCTTTATAGTTTATCTCCCTCCCTAGACTAGTAGTAAAAACATGAGTAAACAAACAAATATATACATCACATTTCAAACTATAAAATAAATTTAAAATACACTTATTAAATAATTTAATGTTCACGAGGACAAATAGCGTCTGAGCTTGTTCTTAAAAATGTTTAAATTTTCTGCTTCGGCGATTTCTTTAGGTAATTTATTCCATGCGTCGATTATGCGAATAAAAAAAATATTTGTAGCTATTAAGGTGGCTGTAACAACTGTTTCTAGTAGTTTCCAGTACATACACTTTGATGGATCAATGCTACCACTCCTTATCAGTTAGTGTTACAATAATGTTATGAAACAAATGCCCAGTCATTGTTGAACAAGTTATGTTCATTGTCATGGGTGGCTCTGTACCCCTTTTCAAATCCGGCCGTGATTTTGCAATAACACACATTTCAAATATACAAAATAGAAAGATAAAGCTTTAAAGAATACTCAGAAAAAGAAGACGAAATCTTGCTTCGAGGAACTTCAGAACCCGCGACTGAAGCGGAGTTTTAAAGAATTTTCAAGCAGCAGAGGGACTTAACAGCAAAAAAAAAATTATATTTTCTATGGGAATTTATGTTGATATCAATTTGTGATTGACTTTTTCTTCGTGTTCTCGTTAGTTGTGGAGAAATGTTTACAAAACGTGCTTAAATTCAGTCGGATTGATATCTTGAATTTCGCCATGTGCTGCAGCCAGACAGCTCCTCGATGCGCTAATGGTACGCTTTTTGTTTTTCATTTCATTTCATTTCTTTTAAACATAAACTAACGGATATTTGGATAAAATTTTTCAAAAGAAAATTTGTTGTCCATTTTTATTTCTTTGTTCATTCATTACATAGGTTGAAAAGTGATTTTATGTAAACAAAACAAGACTTGGATTTTATAGTTCTTTATAGTCTTGCGCAAAGACGTCTGTGTATTTTTTTTGCAATTTTGATTTCCAAATCCGTTTCTCGGGCAATTTTCGATACACAACAGGTGTATTTTATTCATAAATTAGTCACACTAGTTATTCTAGACCGAGAAACAGTTGTTTTTGTGAGCTTTTGTACAGTCTAAATGTACTGTGCAGACGGTCGTGTACTCCGCGGCGCGTTTTTGAGAATTGCTAAAATTGAAAAATAGCCCGGTCGTACATCTTAATTCTAATTTTTCTTCAAGTTGTGCTTCCGACCTTTCGCCAAAGTTAGGCTTATCAATATCGTTTCTGTATATATATTACCAGTATTGTAGCATCAACTGATAAAGAATTGTAGCCTTGTGTATTGAACCATCAAAGTAGAAGTGATGGAAAATGCTAGAACTTTTGCAAGCCAAAGTCAGAGAATCACTAACGTTAAAAAAACGTATTTTCTTTAACTTAATTTCCTTTCAAGCGCATTTATTTTGCGCTTGAAAGGAAATTAATGGGACAGTGAAAGTATTGTTTGTCCAAGGCTAAATTCAATAAACAAAAGATTACTTAGCTACAGGATAGGTTCTTCAGCTCATTTGATGCGTTTTGATTGTTTGGCTTGAGCCACTTTTTTGGACTGCTTTTCAGTCTTTTATCAGGAGATGAGGGATTTGTCACGAGGAAATGGCAGTGTGACGTTTGATTTTGCAAGTTAGAGTTAGAGTTGGCAAGTAAGAGTGTGGTGGTACTTTTTATGCAGTGGTTAGTAATTTATGTAATTACAATAATAACATGCCACTCCCCTGCTCTCCCAGTTCTCTCATTTCAATTCAAACAATTCGTATTTATGTCACATAATAATAAGAGTGAATTCATTGTTCTCGAAACAAATCTGCTTCATTTGTTTCCAAATGACTACAGTCCGGCAACCACTGAGTATACAGACTGGGACTAAAGCCTGGTTTCCATATAACCGTAACTACCCGGTAACTGCCGTAAGCGAGCCCCCGGTAGCACTGCGGCAGTGACCGGGATGCTACCGTATACATACCGCCGGCAGCCGCAGTTGTGTATTTCCATCTGTGACCGCATGACCGTGACGAGCTTTTAGCGCGGAAATGGCTGCGATTTGATTTGACAGTTCTAATCATATGTTGTCATAAAAACAATGCAACTCCCCCGGGATGTCGCCGGTTCCCGCCGGCATGTGTTGCCATTAAAATCTTATCAAGCCTGCGGTGCCGTAAAGCCGGGAAAAGTTGAACTCAACTCAACTTTCCGGCACCGGGGACATCGTGCCGTCGGTCATCCCAGATGCCGGAACAAAATGTTTCCATTAAAAATAGAACTACCGCCGGTGTGCCCCAGCGCTCCCGCCGGTTCGGCTTACGGCATTTTTTACGGGGTAGTTACGGTTATATGGAAACCAGGCTTAAACGACCCGCTTGTTTTCCCAGTCATATTATTTATCTCCCAGATAGTATGACTCCCTAATGTGACTCCCTAATGTCAGCAAATTCTCGGAAGTCAAGGAATGTGATCGAACGCTATCGGATCGAATGTTGATTGACACCCCGGGATCGACACACTGATCGACAGTCCGACAAAAAATCAGTCAAATGCTATCAATGATTTTATTTCGATTCACATTTTAGCTTTTTACAAAGATTGCGTTTATCAGTAAAGGATTATTTTCAACGGGAAGGCAAGATTAAGGACAGACACTTCATCTGTCTGTCGGAATGTGCTTCTGTAAGCACATTCCTTCATATTTTATCCATCACCCAAATAAACAAAGTGAATGCACTTCAGCCTTGTTTGCTCCGGCTTTATTCGCTTCATTTTAAACTTTACGGGTAGAAAAACAGATTGCTAATAGACATAATCCAAATCATGACGATTTCTGTTGAGGTTGTCGAATTGACCCAAACGAAACTCCATCAAAGTCGACAGCCAAGAAACAATTATAAATACTGTATTGTCAACTCTTTGACAGAACATCAAGGGGGCATTGTCCTCAGTATTTTGACCTGATCGCCACTGAAAACCAAAGCTCCTTAATACTTCTTGGGTAATATTTGTAAAGCATTCTTACAACCTTGCGGTTAAAACGACGGAAATAACAGTGACAATGGCGGATGCCACCATAGCACATTTAAAGTGCATTTTCGAACACTTCGGTATTTATGATTGAACATACCACTGATCTTGAGAACAAACCTTTCATCTATGAAGCAGTTGCACCCGGGAGTTGCACGCAATGAACAGCATCATGTATGACTGTCCACATGCACATGAAGTGGGTGTCCATCTGTCACGTCAAATGCATTGTTTGAGATTGACAATGTCATTCAAAACTCATTGGTCCCTTGCTTTTCGTGCAAAGTTAGGAAGGCAAGATCAGTCTTGTCAAACGTACAATGTTTATATTGAATTACGCGCATGAATGGATTTAAGGACGTTCGCGCTAATTGTTTATGCGCATCCTTACTGCGCACGCAATTCATGTCGCAACGCCATGCTACGTCATGCACGAGCGCGCGCGCAAGAGAAGAAATCTAAGCACATGAAGGGCTGGTAGCCGTTTCGTTCACTTTGCTTAGATTTAACTCGCTTGGATGGTCGGTGACCCCCAATTTTTTTTTGATAGATAATTTTCTTTGCCAATTCTCTACAGATTGTAAAAAAATGAACAAAAAATCAATGTAGGAAGTTTATTTTTTTTTCCATTTTTCTACCCGCGCGACATCGAATCCTCGCAACTTGCGGCTGTCAGAGTTTGCAAATGCTGTCGTTTACAGATTAGATTTCCTTTAAAGAACGTTACCAGTTGAATGAATTTGCTTAATAGACCCACTCATACAAAATTTGGCACAGAAAATTGCATTTTAAAGATTCATTAACAATATTTTTGGACTAACAGACATTGGGGCCATATCGAGTAGGGAAGGCCGATTTTTCGAAATTAGGGTCACCTTTCAGATGTCTTATTGCCGAAACGAAGTCGGTGACCCCCCATTTTTTTTGCATTTCTGACATGAGTAACTCATTGCCTAACCGCAGCAAAAGTTTTATAAAAAAATCAATGTGAGAAGATTTTCGCGCGAACGTCCTTAATATTCGCCTGGTTACTGATTAATAGAGCTTTACGCAAATTCAAGTGCATTTATACATTTTTTGTCTTCTTGTGTAAAGTAGTTATTTATCTCACCAGCGCTTCTGATTGTGGTTAAAGGAACAAGGCATATTCCTTTTTTTTTCTTTACCTGAACACATGTTCTATTTCTTCTGGAGCTCTCTGGAAATGTGGCGAAGATATTAATGGAACAAAAGCTAAAAAAATCCACCTATTTTAAAATACGTAGACACTGGCTGTTATTTTGTCTGGTTGAGTGATTAGCGGTATCAAAATACAATATTCAAAAGTCGAAGCTTTAAACTTTTCTCAGTTCCTCCGCGTTTTTTAGTATGGCGCAATCCAATAAGTTGTAAGTTCTATTGGAGACTAGACTACAAGAATTCAGAAGGCCTAATTAGAAAAGAACCGATCTTTGCTCATCATGGATACTCGTCAATTGGTCTGGGTGGACTCTGGGTGTTGTTAGTCTCCTTCGAAGTCATTTGTTTGGGTCGTAACGCAACGCTCCTCCCCACTTTAATTATATGTAAAAAATCTACGATTTTTCGCCAAAACATCTTTGTTGAAGTTTTTAACTAGAGTTTTATTTAGAGTAAGGACTTTAATTTTTATAAAATTTTAATGTTTATCTTAGTTTTTTAATTAGTGTCACCAATAAGTGTGAGAAACGCTAGAACGATTGACACTTGAATGAAGTTTACTACTACTACCTACTACTACGCGATATCGATTGGCAAAATGCCTAGAGACTCGAGTCACGCGCACATGGCCATTAAATGGCCTCGTGCGCGTGAGTGCGCGCGACTCGGTGTCTCGAGTGGCACACTGAAGCCTGCAAAAATAAGTGGTTACCTGTTTCTATATTACAAAAATTAAAAAAAAGTGTATGTCCCTGGAATGAAAGCGTGGTTGTCTAATAAAGAAGAATTTTACGGTGTCCTTTTGCAAGACTGTTTCAATTCGCGGTACTTTGAGTCGTCTGAAAAATATACACTGACTTATATTCAATCTGTCGGGAGCATGTGAAAGCTTTGACCGCGATTGGAAGCTTAACTTTTCTGTCGTTTTCGTTCAATAATGGAAAGTATTGAGTGACTAAATAAAATACTTATAAATTTCAAACGCAGAAAAGCCTGCGGTGCCGAACAACTCTACCGGATCATCTTTGCCTTAAAACTAACCGAAAATAACACGTGATGTTTTATCATGGCCAAATTAATGCCGCTCAATATGGCTATAGCTGAGAATCAATCCTTGACATGATCACACTGGCATGTTCCCCAGCAACGTTAGTACAGTAACGGATAGAAAAAAGCGCGCATGCACTCAAGCCTTGAATAGTCACAAAATATTTGCTACTGTCATTTTTACATCACTTACAAGGCCTATGGAGAGCTCTGACCTGATTCCGTTTTGCCTAAACATAAACACACAAGCCTACAGAAGCCTCCACTAGTGTATATCAACTCAGTTAATTTCTTAAAAGACTCCGTCTATTATCCTGTCCTCGGCTTATGCGGAACATCATCAATAAACGAAACATATTAAACGAGGTTAAGATTATGCGTGATTTGTACCAAAGAGTGCGTGCGAGTCGTGTGCGAGCGCGGACTGAGCGACTCGTCGCCCGCGTATATACTTCAACCACGTGCACTGCAAACAGTTTTAAACTTTAAAAGTGATGATTGAGGGGATTCCCCATTTAAACTTACCTATAAAAATTATATTCCTCAGGAGCCTATTGAACTTCAGTAAATAACAGTCTATCCAAGGGCTGCCTGCCCAGCCCAGAAAGCATATTACGTGAATTAAATACATATTTCAAAAATTGAATTTAAGGCAGACGCCCGTATCTGAGTGATGGCTTGGTCACGTGACAAGCTACCGATAACAAACAACAAACAAAAGCTAATTTAGGTATACATAATGGTAATAACCACGTCCTACGAACTTCAGCAGATACGTAACAAATGTGTACAGTTCTCAATAATTTTATTCATTTTCCATGGCTACGTGACACATTGAGCAGGTGTTTGAAACAATGACAAAACGTGGTTGGTGAATCAACTGTGTTTCACTGTTATCATGGTGCATTATTTCTAATTGATCATAATATTCGTAATTCATGATTTGAGATCAGGCTCTCCTCTTTCGCTGAAAATTAAATTGGATAAAAAAGGAGTAAGAACTTTCAAAGGAAACATGAAGTAAGAGAAACAAAACGCCCGAAATAGCCTGTGAACCTACTGGTGAACAGGCACCCGTAAGAGGGTGGGGTTGTTGTGTTAAAAGGAAATCGGCTAGCGGAGCAAAGCGAGCATGGTCGGTACGCTGCCCACGCTGATTTGCTTTAACCCAACACCCCCTGACAGAAGCATGTTTATAGGCTACTTCTGTCAGGGAAATAGATAAAAATTCGAAGCACATTTTTGCAAATTGCTGGACTACTACTCGTCTGAAGTGTCGAAGGCTGGTAGGGCGAAAAAGCGGCTGACAGTTCAGAATAGTGAAATGATTAATAGCTAAGGAGCCACAAGATAATGGTGACACTGATTGACTTCTGTATGTAAAGTGACTCTGACAGCTCTGCACTGACATTAATTGAGTTTAGATTTGCATTTTCCACGTGCTATTGATGGCATAAGCTTTTCTTTAAGAAAAAAAATATATAATGGCTCAGTCGATTACAAAAAAGTATGGCCTTAACTCGAGATTCTGTTTTTAAAGGTCTTTTTATGCGTGATGCCGATTTGCGTGACGGCTTTTCGCGTGATTCCTACGGCTCAGCGCTTGTTCGCGGCCCCACCGGATACCTCTCGAAGATTGGTAATATTTTAAATGAGGCTACGGTTGGATGATAACAATATTCATATTATCGTTGGAAGTTTAATTCGAATAATGCAATCCACATCCGTTCATCATTATAAAAGTTATTCATGCTGAGTATTTTGACTGTAAAAAAGTAAATCTTTTTGCAAAACTGTCACAAGTTTACTGTGCGAATCCAAAAACCGTGAACAGTTTGATTTGATTTTGACATTTCCCATTGTGCAGCAACCAATCAGAAGTGACTCGAAACCGCAAGAAACCCAAACAAACGGTTAGTCACGAAACCACGCTTCTCGGTTTCCTTGCAAAAGAATCGCCGCCGTCTCTGCGTGTTAGTTAATCCAGCGTTGTACAAGTCCAATACGTTTTCTCTAATAACTCGAAGATACGATTTTCCTTCATCGAAAACTTGACCGTGTTGATTATGTCTTACGGCGCACCTGCGAATTAGAAAGTACGGGAATTGACTTGATCGATCTGCTCCACAAAGCTCAGAGTAAAAGTAATAATCAATTATGTTTTGTACTGAACCAAACAAACTGTAATCAGTACTCACTTTTGAGCATAGTAGCTGATAGATCGTCTCAATATTTGAAGCAGCAAATATTTCTGTTCTCTTTTGCAGTAATACCGTTGTAAAATTTAATTTTTTTGTTTTTTTTTCTACTTTCGCGGTTGATTGGTTTGCGCGCGATTATCAGATATCATCGAATCGATTCTCGCCTTCAAATTTTGCAAGGCCGTATTGCAGTTAGCCACACACGGCAAAGTAACTAGCTGCTGATCAGCGAGAGATCAAAGCAAAAGAAACGTTGTGTAGTAGCTGTAAAACTTACCGTGCTGGGAATATAAAAAGTTGACAAGTTTACGGCAAGTTAGCAGTACGTACTATAGTTATATATTTGCATGCCGTAAGTTAACACTTTCATTCGCCGAAACAGCCGATTTTGTCCTCGCTCAGTAGCTTTTTCGAAAATTCACTTTTTCCAAGGAAACTAATCCTCAGAAACTGTCATGTGTTATTTGGTTATTGTCCGGCTTTTTCGCTTAATGTTTTTGCGATAATGCCGCGACGGACAAGTGTTGTGTACAACACTGACAAACCGTTGAACGCGACAACTGAGCATGAGGCAAACGTAGCCGTTTAATACAGTAAAATCGCTCAGATTTCTACTTCATTTACAAAGAAAGACGAAAGGTAAACTAGCAATAAAAAAACTACAGCGAGGCGGCGACGATTCTTTTAAGAGGAAACCGAGAAGCGTGGTTTCGTGACTAACCGTTTGTTTGGGTTTCTTGCGGTTTCGAGTCGCTTCTGATTGGTTGCTGCACAATGGAAAATGTCAAAATCAAATCAAAGTGTTCACGGTTTTTGGATTCGCACAGTAAAAATAACAAAGGAGTGAGTTCCTATTTACTTTCCCACCCCAAATCCATGAGGTCACCATTAGGTATAAAGTTCCGTAATTTCACAATGACCACGTGAAATAATCAGATAACTAGTGCAATGGCTTATTTTTACCTTGAATAGCTAAATCTTACCGACGTCTTCTTTGTTACTCAGTATTAAAAGCGTAAAACCTCATACAAAAGAAACAAAATAATTTTGGTATTGACGTGAATGGCTTTCAGATCAGTTGCATCACAAAGGAGCTGAAGGAGTTGATGGAAGTTAAAGTTCTACGTTCCGTTTTAGAATCTGCAATAATCAAAGGCATACACGCTTAAACTTCTTTCATTCTCAGTTTTAAGAAATCTCAGAAATCTGCAATTTAATTTTTCAATCTAGCGTATCAACTAAATTCTTCAAAAAATTTTCAGTTCAACAGTGACGAAGTGGTTACTCATAAATTTCATGTACCTTTACTTATCCTGGTTTTAGGCCCACGATATCTTATGGCAAAAGAGACCTAATCGACCTGGTGTGATATTATAAATGGGCAATTCAGCGTAGTAGCACGTGCAAGTGGTATGACCGTCTTCTGTCAACATCTGGATCACCCCTCCCTTGTTGTGGAAAAATTGTAAGGGCGAAATTTAGGGAGCTCCATCTTTGTTTGCGGAACTATAAAGCCCGAAGGGACGGATATATATTATAAGGGCCAAAAAGTTAAAACCAGGACTGGATTTGCCATAGTCTCCAACGCAACCTGTATTGTTTAGGTCATCACGCAACGCTCCTCCATGACCCAAATAACAGCTGCCAGGAGCCCATATAACAAACCTACGGCTGCGTAGGAGACCATAGTTCCGCCATTGATTATGAATGTGTTTTATCAGCAACTGTCACAAAATCGTGATAAAACTGACTTAAGATATTTTTCCGCAATCCATACCAAATATGCAAATATGCTGCCTTAAACGTGCGGGACTAGCGATAACTATTTCCCTTGTGAAATGCCTGTTGGCCTACTTTTCCTTTTTAACGTGTGTAATGTATTTTCTTGGACAAAAAAACACCTCAAATGGTTGTTGTCTTCCATTAAACCGCACTAACTCCGATAAATACAATGACAACGAGTCCACACACACACAAATCCAAAGGCAAATCAGTTGCATGTGATGAACACAGTGTCACGGTGAAAGCAGTAAACAACGTGTAAAAACACTGTAGCTGATAAAAATGCCGATTTGTGATGATCAAAATTGAGTTATGACACTACGACCCTTGCCGATAAATATCGCAACGTTTACTATATGCGAAAGAGCACCAAGAAAAACACTTTTCAATTTTACTGACAACTTAGACAGACTTACACCCACAAATGAACGCCCAATCAAGTCACTGGACCGGCGTCACAAACGGTGATGAAATGCATGTCACAAGTGAAAGCCTGAACCCAGACTCACCACAGATTCAGTCTAATATGTAAGTGCCCTTGGCTTTCGAAGATTGAAAGCTTTAAAGGGACACTGTCCCACCGAAATAGAAAAATTAATCTTAGCTTATTTCCACGTTATATCGCCAGATACCACCAAATATACAACTCAATTGGATAAAAATGTTCTAGAGGGCAAAACAAAAGCAGAAGTTTGGAGCTAAAGTGCAGGATTGCAAGGATTGAAGTGGATTACAGTTTATGACAAACACGTTATTTAAGCAGGGACAGTGTCCCTTTAATACGAAGTGATCAGTCTCCAGTTGAAATATCATTCTGCTCCATTGCGACTAAAGTTTTGTGACAAGATCCCAATCCAAGAAACCAAAGGGATACAACTTAACTTTAAAAGTTGACTGGAAGTGCACATCTCAAAACATGGCAAGTCTAGCTTGTGTTGCATGCATGTTGTTAATTTTCATTGAAGAATGCAGGTTCATTCAGTTGCTTCTTACTAAACCTAGTCTTGTGTCAACTAACAGCAGTGGAATACGTATTTCAGTAAACAACAGTACAGAAAATGTAATGAGGAAGGCCTTCCTCGTTTATTATCTTGCATCTTGTATTATAACTTATACTCATTTTGCTCTTTAATTAGTTTTTGGCTTCGTGAAATGTAATTTTAGTAGTTTAGCATGTATTTTTGCTTAAACAAATAAAGTCTTATTGTTATCACATTGAAACACAGCTTTCAGGTTTGCCGTTTACACGGTAACGGGAATAGGAGAGCACCGTCCAGTCTTAAGTAGTAAACAGAAGTTACTGTAGTTGAAACAGGTCATCGTGCATACTCCTATAGTGAGCTTGTTATAGAGGTGCTAAAGCATGCATACTTAACCTGCCCAGAAACAAGACGAAGAACGCCTCGCTGAAGCTTACTGTCTCCCAACATTTAGAAATGACTCGTTATTCACTCATACTCTTGACAGCCTTGGAAACAATATCAGTGGATAGATTTAGCGATCGAGCTATAATTACATTTATCTTAACCGATCTGTGACAACACCTTAATTTCTTCATCTGATTGGTCATTGCTGAGTCCCAAATCATCGACTGTGTCAAACACCGTATGTTTCTCTCTCAATGTGGATAGGATGGTTAGAAATAATAAAACTAACTCGAAAGAATCGCGTTCAAAGGCGAACTGTTCTGTCAGCGATAAAATCACCACAGAAAAGGTAATACTAGTAAAATTCAATATACACCAATCAGGCAGTGTGGATGTACGATGGTCTATGAGTTCGTATCTCGCTTTTAACTCCTGCTGCCACAGGATTTTCTCGAGTTAATATAATTATTTTTCATCCTTCGGCCGATCGCTCCACAGGAATGCGTGCGAAAAAAGACCACGGCACTCAGTAAGGGTACTGACGCGCTCTCGACGGGTTTAATAGTACAAGTACTGACTGATATACTGTTTGAGTAGAAACGTGAAAGAAACTAATAGAGATGCAAATGTATCGTATATAAATATATCGTGCAGTAAAAGCAAAATTATCTGCGACGACAAAGCAAGAAACAAAACTAAAAGTTAGTTTCTTCTCCCACCTGTATGAAAAATGTTATCCTGACGCAATGATGCACGAGTCCGCCATTATAGATAAGAGCTACAGAATTCGAATTCTTTTCAGATGGCGAACGCGTCAGCGTTCGCCATGTAGAGGGGTCCGGGGGCATGGAAAATTTTGGATGTAAGACGTCTAAAATGGGCGGAAAATGCACCAAAAATTGTTAATCGTATGGCAAATGACAAAAATGACACAATGTATTTAATGGCTAACTCATCCGTAACACTGCCATTTATATCACAATAACCAAACATATCCTTGCATCTCAAGCTCAAATTAACAGACAGAAGCTTCATGAAACACCTGCTAACTTATTGTTAACTGACCTGAACCTTTTCTAAACATTGTTTTAAACACAGCGAACAAAATAACTGCTCCTGAAGGAGCTATTGATAAAAATAACGACTGAGTATTTGAAAATACAAACATTATCCATTCTTACAACCTGAGAAATTCATCAGAAAATTTGTTTGTGCCCAGACCAAACAGCGAGCTGGCAAAAACAGCTATCAGTATAGAGGCTCTGTACTTTGGAATAGCCTCCCCAGTAATGCTAAAACTCAGCCGAACGTTACAACTTTTAAAAACATAATTAAATGATGCATTTTGAGAAGAAATTTTTAGTACAAATAAAATTAACTTAGTGACCTTGTTTTTACATTCTTATTACCTCAGTTAACTTATCAATTTTATTTCGTATTTTCTAATAAATTGGGTAATTTATAGGCACGGCTCTCAGGAAGAGCATTATGTATGAATGGAGAAACCGTGGGTAAATAAAGATTATGTATGTATGTATTTGATAACATTACAGATTAAATTCAGTTTTCTTAAAGATGCCGAAATTTCTTTTTCGATTTTCATTTCGAACACGTTAGCACGTCAATAAGGCAAAGTTTGTCCGTTCTCTGCTTATGATTGTTGAGGATAGTCGGCAGGTTGCTGAACCTGCAGTTTTAATAAAAACATATTTTACAGATGATCTTTTATAGATATCTTTTATAGATGATACTATAGTCTCCGCACCAATGTCAGGTATGCTATAAAACCCGAGATTATCTTCATGGGCATTTCGAAATGTCTATTAAATATATAACAGATATATTTTTCTTAAAAGTGGAGGTGGGGGTCTAAAGCTCCCCTAGCCCCTCCCCCTGTGCGGTGCCTGTTCACAAGCATTTACAATAGGTATTCAAACTAGATGTTAGGACCTATAAAAACTTTAGTCACAAGGTAATTATTTGCAATAATTGACGTAGTGATTTAAACTGAAACGTCAAAATATTAGAAACGAAGACTTTTCAAGATACTAGCCGACATAACTGTACATATTTTACCTCGTATATATATTCGCCCTTTTAAACTGCACCAGGTGTAAGCACGAGTTGTTCTTTATAGTATACTGAAGGGTCTGGTCTGACAAACAAACCTCTCTTCTGAAGCCACCGTCTGTTTTTGGTGAATTGCACGGGCACCAGGGGCAGATCCAGGAATTCCTGAAAGGGGGGGTTGTACACCTTAATAACTTTCGACGCCATCGGCATGGATGGCGAGCGCCACAGACGCGCGAGCTTCTAGAGGGGTCCGGGGGCGTGTCCCCCTTCCCGGAAAATGTTTCCGATTTTACCCTTTAAAACGCCATTTCCAGCACTCCTGAGACTCGAAAAGCGTTTGTGAAGGCATGATATAAAATCTGGAGTTTACCTTATTTCTCAACCAGAAAACCAAAACTAAAAATAATGCATGATTAAAACGGACAGCAGAAACAATGATAGTAATTTGTCGTTTTTCTACATACGTCGTAAATCGAACAATGTAGCCTAAAGAGTCGTCTTAGATGAGCTTTTACAAAGGCCTCGTATATCTTGTCTACTCGAATTTCTCAGAGTAATGCATAGCAATAACAGCGAGATCTGAGAAACGCTCTTCAAACATCGTTGATCTGGAGCAGCTCATTCCCAAGGGATTTGGGAAATGGAAGGTCTTTCTCCCAGTACAACATGCCTTCTGTTTCATCAGATAGCTCCAGGGTATTATTAACTATGATTGATGTTACTAGATAAAGCAGGTGGGAGGCGTGGCGATCCTCGTCAGAAAATCGGTCTTCCATTTGTATAACCAGGGAATCAAGAAGGGGAATAGCCACAGATTGTTTGAAATAATCGATTGGATCCTGACACGATCTTTTCACATGTTAATGTCCTACTGTCGCGAAATGTACATTATCTTTACCTAACTCGACAATCAGTTAATTCGTGGAAGTGAAACAACTACGTGTGAAACAATCTTATTCTATAATTTTTATGAAGAGTCAAACAAATAAAAAAAATGCTGCTTAAAGGTGGGGTTGCAACCCCCTCAACCCCTCCCCTGAATCCGCCTATGGGCACAGATTTGCATCCCTTAAAACATTGTATATGGTTACGTTTGCTTCATTCTCAGTTAGTCTTAGCTATCAGCTTGTTATCAATTCAGCCAGTTAGGTAGAACAGCCGAGTGCTTCTCTTTACAGCTGATGACAAGCTAAACAACTTTCCCTCCTTTCAATCTTTTCAGGACCAATGCTCAAAAAAAGATACCGCTCGGTAAAAAGTAAAATCGAAGGTTCGGCCAAACTGACAGTACTAGTGGTTCGATTTGCATAGTCATACTGATAGATTTTTATGATTTTAATCATTGATAGAATCCGACCAGTAATCCGACAAATTAAGTCAAAAATGAAAAGTCTTTTAAGATTTTCAGATTTGTGTGTGCAGAGTCAATCATCTTTAGGAAGTGCTCACGGTTGGACAGGAAAGGAAAAGTTCTTGTTGATTCTTATTTTTTCGATTTTTATAAACCATAGATGCTTCTCTTCTCTCGCATGAGATGGTATAATGTTTTTAACTGATATGATTGTAAGTTTTCCTTTGAGATGAATATCAGTTTCTGAGTGCATCATGAAAGACGAACTACGAAACTTAGCGCAACTGCAAGTTGTTAAACTGAATCGTAATCGTACAGGCATATGGAAATCAAGTTTAGATCGCTTTACCGATCCACCGAGTCGAGCCATATACATGTTTCGTCGTTTGATCAAGCCAAGCTGCATGCATGCCCATGTTTTTTAATACTAGTGCTGTTTAACCAACATTTTTTTTAACTAATATACTAGCGGACTTGAGTTTTGAATAATTATGGTTTTATCAACTTAACTTTAGATGTGCTTTGGTTCCTTTAAACCAGCCGTGAATGTGTAAAAATGTGAAGGTCAATGGTAACGGTTGGTTTTAAAATACAATACATTAACTACGAAATGTGTGCAGTGATTTACAGCATAACTATAACAAGGCACATTACTAACTGCACGTATCAGTCTTCGCCCTTTGTACTGGCGTTACATAGGGCAAAAAATAACCTTTGTTTCCAGATTATGTTTCTAGCCGGAACCAGTTAAAAGTCAAATCGGGATAGGAATACTCTTGTTTCTGACGGCTTGTCCCCAGTTGTTTCTTTCGTTGAAAACGTTATTGACAATGGGGTACGAGGGGTGATGAGAATCTCTGTGTCTTGCAAATCCACAACATTAACAACAGAGACGACTATATCACATGACCACCTTGCCTTGCAATGACGACATAATTATATATTGAAGACATAACAAACACTAAATATCGTGGTACAACAAAAATCTAAGGGAAAGGGGAATTTCAACACTCCCCACCAAACCTTTGTACCACGGTATGGTATGACTTTGCTTGTACACCTGTGTCCCCGAGGGATAAGAGGCTGATTGTAGCTGTTTATATTTTCTTTCTTTGATTATTTAGAAGCTAAAGGGAATCACATGTAAACTTGGAATATTTTTGAGCGCCGATGCTATCTCTGATTAAGAGTTAGCAATCTCGAAACGCCGGACTTTAATTTTTCTGTCCATTTCTAGCGCAAAAAATATTCAAAATTAAGGTATCAGCGATCCTCAGGTCGTCTACGCGCAGATCTCTCTGACGCCTTTTGTTATTACAAAACTCCCTACAAATCGTACATTTTGTAAAAGTATAATAGTGCTACATTATGGCTAATTAGTTTAAAAAAGGCCACGTCGTTTGATGGGTGCCGAAGTACATGCCTTCATTGTACACATGCATAGACACATACCGTGTGCCACTAAATTTTCCCGGGTTCTGATTTTTGTGATTTTTGCGGGGTAAGTTCACGATCCGCAAAAAAAAAAAAAATCCCGCAAAAATGTACTCCACGGTCGAACTATACAAAACATCACCAATAACACATAATGTAAAATCGCATTAGTGCCCATTTACTAAAACGTCTCTTTCGTAAAGAAAATGTCAGTGATCTGACTGAACATGTGCGTTAATGT
Organism: Dendrophyllia cribrosa; assembly: GCA_024195265.1. Classification (NCBI taxonomy): domain Eukaryota; kingdom Metazoa; phylum Cnidaria; class Anthozoa; order Scleractinia; family Dendrophylliidae; genus Dendrophyllia; species Dendrophyllia cribrosa. Next base: position 42,205,685 of record JAJLRJ010000003.1, on the reverse strand, counting down.
ATCACGTGGTACCGTAGTTATTACACTAGGGCAAAATGGAATTGTAACGGAGTGACATCGACTAGCGTGTTTTACATCTGCATGTTGTTTCGCCTGTATTTCGATTACATGTACTCAAATAAAATCAAAGTATAAAGCAAGGCTGATACTACGTAGAACATTTAACGCCACAACGACACGATAGAGCCCAAACTGAAAGCCAAAATGCAACCGTGGACAGCTGTTTCGACCTGGTTGCGTCGTCATTGTGTCAGCACGGTGTAGCAGCAAAAAGATAGAAAAACTAGCGCGAACGCCAATTCTCTACCAAATCGCACGTGGATAAACAGAACCATCCCTCAGCGAATACATGGCCAATACCATGTAAAAAAATATATAAATAAACAGCATATCGGATCAATCTAAAAAGATCTAAATAAGAAGCAAAGGACCGCGAACGAAAATGCTGCTGGTATACGTAGGATCTGGAGAAGATCCTTCGTACACCAGCAGTATTTTCGTTCGCGGTCATTTGCTTCTTATTTACTCAAATAAAGAACGAAAATGTTGTAATTCTAGTTGAACATAACTTCCCGCAAAACACAAAAATCACCCCATTCGCAATATTAATTGGTGCCACACAGTACAGTATACCTCGTGATCATGAGCAGTTTCAATCATGCTATAAACATGCTTCCGGAGAATGATCCTCGCAATGCACCGCCTGGTGTGAACACTTTTGATAATGAAACATGTTGCATTCGTGATCAGACTAAACGTTTCGCCCTAGTGTAATCGCAGCATAACAAATTTATCCGCTGACATAGCACATCAGTCTCTTCAGAAATCAATTCAGTATCCTTAAACGGTTTTTTTCCTTGTCCAAGAGTTGTCCAAGAGTTGATCTAGATTCTACTGTGTGGACATTCACTGACAGAAATATCGAATTGTAATTTGCATCTAACACTTATTATTCTTATTTCGTTTTTACTTACAAATCAAGAGTTGAATTAAGTGCCTTTTCCCAGCGGGGCCGGGTATACCTGCTTGAAACACCGGCTTTTTGCGTACTAACAACTCGCATTACTCGCATCGTGCATCATTTGTAATGCTATTTTTTTATTGGTTCAGAATAGTTGCTTATGTATATGGACATCTACTCATTGGATGATGAACAAAGAACAGAGCCCCTTAAGTGAAGCTGTGCTCCCTGATTAAGTATACTTATCGCTAAGGCAAATGATACTTATTGCAAAATTCCGCCTTTTAACTGGTGCAACTGCAAGCAACTCAGTGTTAGTGCCACCATAAGCTGTACATCTAAATGATGATTCTTATGTAAAGAAAACGTACCTTTACTGTGTCGGAGTGTGTTGACACAACCACATCATAATAGGATCCTCGCCTTATCTATTTTGCTGCTTGGTAAGTTAAATGCGCAAATGCTTTAAAATTCCCTTGATAACGTGTCTACCTTCGTTCAGCATAAAACGGTGGCGATATATAAATTTCCTGTTTCTAAGAAGAAGGCAATGAAGTCAGCAAAAAATGATGCAATAGGCCACTCAGTAACAGGAACTACTAAAAGCTGAACGCTGAGGTCATCCAAAACCGATCAGAGGAATGTTTGAAAGCAAACTTCTTAGGATCAAGAAAAAGAGGACTGTTCCAAGGTCTTATAACAAACCTGTTTTTCGTAAGACTGTTTTGCACTTTCCTTTATACCATTTCAGTTCATTGGTAATAAACAGTGCTATGGGAGAATAACTTCGAGGTTCGAAGCTACACGTACAAATAATAGTTTTTGACTGAAACTGTAAATTATCATTCAAATCTTAAATCTGTCTAACTTTGACGATTGTAAAAGTTTTCTTGACTATCTTGACTACACCACTAGTAGGAACCGGTCAATATGACCACAGACACCCACTGAGACCACAGGGAGATTTCACTGCAATAATGACATGACTGTTTTCAGTAGAGTAGGAATGAAAAACTTAGCTAAACTTGACAGAATTAAGGGGAACGGGACATTTCCGAGCTACGTAGATGCGTCAATACCGCCGAACCTTTTGGTTCAACACATTTCATATAAAAATAAGTATTTGAAAAGTCATGTTTATGCGTTTTTGTGAGTGATAAACCTGTAAAAGATTAAATGCGGATAACGGAAATGACGTACCGCGAAAAGCGTAACAGAATTATTAAATTTTTCCGGGCACCATATATGGTGCTGGTAGTAGGTAGGATTCCTACGCCTACGTCACTTTCCTACCAAAAAAAGGCTAGGCTACTAAGCGTTTTGAGCGTCTTTTATCGAACGTGGCGGACATCATCGCATGTTTTTATTGAGCTTTTTATACTTGTTCCCACATATGCGATTGGTTGCGTTCTTGTACATTTGCAATGGATGTTGAAATGGCCGATGCCTTTGTAATCAGTGATGAAAATCAGAGGGTAAGTAATTCACGAAACGTGTGCGTGTGGCTGTATGAAGTGTTGTATTTATATACAAATTATATTCGATCGAAACGTGAATTTGCCGACAAGCTTAATCTCTAGTTTATATTTTTCGTACCATCGCATCTGTGTTTTCGTAATTCACGAATGGGCCTTCTCCAACAAACGGTCACGTGGTAAAAAAGGAACGTGACAGCCTTCAAAACAAAGCGACTTCAACTAGTCAAGCTTGATTTTCTTTGTTTTGAATTGTTACCAGTATAGCGGATGCTGTTGTTTGTACCACTTTGCCGTTTGTTGCAAAAGGCCTGATGAAAAATACACTTGGATGAAAACAAAATACACATCACACAAATTCCTTTAATTTATGGCTGACTCCTTATAGCCATATTTTTTAATTTTGATAACAGAAGCGTTGTGTAAAAATATTTGAAGGATACTGAACATAATAGCCTCTATTTTGCTTCAAAAATGGTTATTTGTTCTTGAGCATGTTTTTTTTTTCTTACTGCCTTGGAGAACTGTTCGCATTTCTGAACAAATATCGTCTGCAGAAAAAATATTTTAACCCCAAATGAAAGTGGTATTGTTTACGGCCTTCTTCCTGATAGTTTTAATGACATGTTTTTACTTAACCGTGACGTACATTTGCTAATTGTTTGCTGTACACCATCTTGATACCGTTTATGGTAAATCGGGTTGATCAGATTCGGTTTCAACCACGGCTACGACAAACCTTGTCGGGATATATTTCATCTATAAGTCATCGACTCATTTATGGATTAATAACAAGTTCTCACCTCAAATTAGGTCAATTTATCACCGCACACTGACACGTTTCGTTTACTGTTATTAAATAATTCACGCGGAAATATTTTCAAGGTGATGTAGTTGGGTGAGAGTTCATTTCCGCATTTTGATCGACTGATGCATCATATTTTTTGCTTTTGTTTTTCGCTTAAACGCGGACAGGACTGGGCCCAAAGATGTGGACAAAATTGGGGCAAGCAACTCTTATGACCAATGGAAAGGTTATAGCTTTTCTTAATACCGAAAAATGGGCTAAAATTCTTTCCGGAATTTCTCCAAAAAAGCTCTAAAATTGTTTCAAACATTCTAAAATTCTCAAAAATTCTTCCAATTTCTCTCTTGTTTCTGACTGAGCTGCACTGTGAGCTGCAAGATGGCTCACTGGATCGGAATCAGCCATATTTGCTACCAACAGGGATGGAATTCATGGAAAGCATAATTTGAGTGGCAAACCGCTGATTAGTTGCACTGTAGACACTACTGTGAGGGTTTGCCCTCAAGTTGGTCAGCGGTAACACAAAATAAAACGCTTTCGCGACGTTTTTGCTAGTGTAAAATTGTCAGTGTCACGTGGAAAGCTGATATTTCTCTAAAACTCTACCAAATTCTACTCATTGTCTAAAATTCCCCGAGATTTTCTAAAATTGTTTTCGGTGTCCAAAATTCTCAAAAAAACTTCAGGAATTTTGTATCTAAGCTTAAATGTTCAGTTAACTACAAGTAGCAACCCAAACCGAAGCCGCGAGACAACCGCATTTTCTTAAGGACAAGATGATATAGACCGAGTATGTACAAAGTTTATTTATGAAGTTTTAAGAAATCCGATAGTTTTATAACTGATGTACATACATACATACATTTTATTGAAGCTCCCTTTACAGGGCTTCTCAGCCACAATATACTAATTAAGACTAATTACAAAAAAAAAATAAATAAATAAAAATCATTCTAAGAGCATATTTACAAGTCTCTTCTTAAAAATACTACAGTCCGCTACTTCTTTAAGATATTTGGGGAGTCTGTTCCAACATGTGGCGCCCCTATAGGCAAAAGATCTCTGCCCAACCAGGTATGTAATGTTTGTCAACAAACCTTTTCAATTCCAAACATTTCAGTCTTTAAACAAAGAAACCTTATTATCATCTCTCTAATCAAGGAACGCCAGACTCGTTAATAACAATAACTGAAATCCTACTATAGCCCTATCACATCATTAGCACCGATTTTACTTCACATTCATGTAAACAACATTTATATGGGTAGCTGCAAATGATGATCATGAAACTGGGATCCTTTGTCTTCTGAGTTAAATGCAACGTGCACTAACAAACCAAAAGAAATGGACCACTCAGATTTCATATCAGTTTTATTACTTTTAATTTCTCTATTACAACAGTAGTTTTTCGTTTGCTTTGTCTCAGCAAAATATTTCTGGTCTAATACACTTGCTTTGTGTGCCTTATAATGTATAGACTACGAGCAGTCTCTTTTTTTCCAGCTTAGTGTGTCGAGCGAGAAACGAACTCCCAGTTTCGCGTGACCATTTTCCGCTCGCTAATGTTTTTTCGTTTCTCGCTCGATGGACTAAGCTGGGAAAGAGAGACTGCTCGTAGTCTATATAATGTACCACATACCTATGCTATTTTTACAATTATCTATTTATAATTCCTAATTAATTAATCGATTGAATAGAAAAAAAAAATTCACAAAAGTCAGCTTAGATTGGGTGTACACCCAACCCCATCCTAGGAAACAAACTGCCTTCCAAAAATTTCTTTAAATATACACTAAAGAACACTTCAGTTTTTAAAAATGAATGTCAACTTTGCAAAGGTTAGTAGTTACAATTGTAGACTTTGTAATAAATATCCACTGAGAATTCAGTTGCATAGTTCATGAAAAACTTGAAAAACTCTGATTGAGTGCTTTACTTTCTACGCTGTAAAATAGATTTGAGATTCGTTTTTTTTAGAGACATCAAATAAGAGACGCCATCCACACTAATAAAGAGTGGAAGAAGCCAGCGAACCTTCATTTTACGAGTACAATGTGAAGAAATTTACAGCGGAGATAGCTTTACTAGCTTGTTTCATGGATGCTACAGTTTTCAATAATTCCACGTTTTAGTTATTTCATATTCAAATTGAAGTTTTGCGGCCGTGAAATGTAACGTGGAATTCCCCAAGAAGAGAACAGGTAACAGAGTTCCCTATGAAACCTTATAACCCTTTAAAGGTAATTATAACTACAATCCTCGTCACATTTTGTTGGGACACCTCACGCTCAAACCATATTCACCCTACAGTTGGCATCATTCCCTCCCAATGTTGAATTTTGCGGCTCTGAGATCACTAAATGTCAAACCAACATTGAGAATGGAGAGAGACCCACATGTGTCCCAACAAATGTGGCAAGTATTGTAGTTACATTTGAAATTCAAGGAAATATGTCGTGTTCTAACAACTGGGAATTTTTATTTATAAAGACCATCTACCCACTAATAATAAAAAAAATCTACCCACTAATATCAGCATGGCTTTTACTACAGTAAAACCTCTCCTTACGAGCAACTCCTAAACACTAATCAACCCTCTTTCATGAACAGTTTCCTTGTTCCTATGGACTGAATGTATTAGTGGAATTGTAATAACTCTCTACCTCTCTATATAAAAAGGCACTAAGCTCTGTTCCATACCGGTCAAGTGTCCGCATTATAGGGGTGTCCGCATTATAAAGGTGGGGATTGCATGACTTTCGGTACCTTTGGGACCAACAAAACTGTCCGTAACAGAGGTGTCCGTATTATGGAGGTGTCCGTAAGGAGAGGTTCGACTGTATGTAAATATTCAACAAACAGCTTGTATGTAACGCGCATGTGAACATATTCATATGGAACATGTGCAATATAAATTTACTTATCATCATCAGGCCTGCGATGAACATATTGCAATTTCTCTATTTTATCTGTGAAAAAAAAAAAAACACGTCAAAGTGACGTTATGGGCCTTCAACGTAAAAAAGAAAACTACTGTAAATTAACAGGTTACTGTGGAATAAAACTCCCAAGAAAAAAAAATACAAAAGACATGCAGGAGCTCGAAACCATTACCTTATCTTCAGACTGCATGCGAATGCAGCCGCTTGTTGTCGCTCCCGGCGATGAGAGGCGGCTGTTTTCGCAGGCTACCCCCGACCCCTCACACAGGTAGTATGTCCACACCAGGCAACCTATCACTTGTTACTGCGTTGGCCAAGGATCGAACCGAATTAGATATATCGGTTAACATGTTTCTGTGTGACAATGAGTGCTGCTCTAGTCGCCTAATACGTTCCTGCATGGCTTCCATGTGCCTCCTTAACCTTCCTTGTTCTTCTTGCGAAAGAGGGTTTTCCAATAAACGATTTAGCTGGGCTTGTAGGTTTATCTGCTGAATGTTGAGGGCATTGAGGCTTCCCAGAAAGTTGTCGTTGTCGATTTTTTGAAGTGCATTGGCAAAGCCTTGTTCAATGTGGTCAACTTTGCTTTTTAGATCAAGGAATGCTTCAGTAAAGCGTTGAACATCTTGCTTCAGTCGAACATTTTCCTCTACGAGCAAATCATATTGGGCAAGCTTGTTTTCAATGTTGTTCAGCCTCTGCTCATGGGAATAGTAAGACGATGTGCTTTGAATGACATAGTTTCCTGCAGTTAGTTCCTTCACCGACGGCGCGATTTGCTCTGTTACATCTACTTCATTATACGCTGGCAACAGGTTTAACTTCCGCGATAAAGGGAGGGTGTTGTTCAACTCCTCTTTCTGCAGAAGCGATAATACCAAACCCTGTCTCACTATTTTCAAAACAATAGAAATAACTTGAAAACCCTTAAAATTGAAGCTTCATACATGAAGAGCAATAATTTACAATTGCGATTTAGTACCTGTTTATATCAAAAAAGCATCAGGATCCTTCGTGCCTTAGTATGTTACTTACATAACACGTTTGTATATAAAAAGGGAAAATATCTATAAACTCGTTTTCAAGGTTATAGCAGCATTACTTTACATCGAAGTGAAGGATCAGCTCAGTGGTACATGTTCATGAAATGAACACTCAGACATGCAAATCTTTTTTACAAGTTGCAGCGGTTTTTGGGAATCAAGAAAATCATCCAACTCTGAGTAATTTAAACGACAAACAATAATGACAATAAACAATAAACGACAAACAATAATGACTACTGCTGCGATAGAAACAAGTTCATGTAAAAATAGTTAAAATACCTTTCCTTGGTGATTTCCATCTTTTCCACATTTGCCTAACACAACCGGAAATGCTGGGCACTCATTGTAATGAAGCTGAGGGGTGAATGAAAATCAAATATCTTTATCAAAAAGCCACAACTTTCAATAAATGCCAGAGGGATGGGCTAAACGATTGGTTTTGTTAACGCCTATCCACTCGATAGTGATTTATGCGGTGGAAGATAAATCACCATCCAATCGATAAGTTAAACGCAATAGGCCTTTATCACGACCCGCCATTTTGTATAAAAACAAAAGATTTACGCCGCCAAGCCTCGCAGTAAAAAAGTTGAAAACGAGGTTAGGGGGGTAAAAACAAAGCATTTTATTCTCCGGGGAGTCAACATGGCCGCCGCGTGATAAAGGCCTATTGATTCTGTTACTACTCTTCCCAGTAACCCGCGACATTCACAAATTTTATGGCTGCCTTCAGAGTAACGATCGTGATGCCACGAGACTATTTCAGATGTGTCACATGGTACATTTGTCAGTACCACGTGCTAAGCTTTTTGTGTTCGCTATCACACAACCTTTGTAAAGTGTTTAGACTCAAATTCGTGTCATGAAAAATGCCATCACGTGGTACAGACAAATGCACCACGTAATGCTTCTGAAATAGACTAACGGAATCACGATCGTTACTGACCCCGAAGGCGGCCAAAATATTCGTGTGTTCGCGGTTTACTGGAAAGAGTAGTAACGCTTATCCACTGAAGTGATTTATCCTTTGGATAGTATTAAACACTCTTCGAACAATCGGGTCCAGAAAAAGAAAATAACTGTAAAGCACTCCTCAATTTCTTTGAATTCACTTCGAAGTACAAAACATTAACTGGGTTTATTCCCGTTACATCTATAAACAATTTTGGCACAAATATGGCGATACTGATATATACTCGTTATTCGATTGACCAAGTGTGACTTCCAGAGGTAGGTCTTAGCCATGTTCTTTTCTTTGTTCACGTGTAGATAAATTCAGAAAGACAAAGTTGACACTCACATCTGAATAAAGAAAAGAAGGAAGACACAAACTTGATCATTAAATTTTTTATCATTTTGCTAACATAAAAACGTCATTTGAAAAGGTTGGAATGCTGTGAGCGGTCTAGATGAGGTTAATGAATTTTAAATCCTGCTGTCGAATGACAACCCAGTTGATTACAAGATTCAATAGCCCATTTCCGAGTTGCTCTTAGCCTACTTTTGAAACCGAGGCCAAGTGCAAAGCCATTCATATGGATATGAGTTTTATTTGCATGTGAAAGAAAACTGATTTTCATATAAATGGTTTTGCACTTGGTCTCGGTTTGAAAAGGAGGCTAAGCGCAACTCGGAAATGGGCTATTGATCTGGACTGTACGCAGAGCAGAAAAGTAATGTACAGTCGAACCAGACATTCCATTCCGAGTTGATGCGAGTTGATCTGACCTGAATCAGCGATCCGAGTTGATCCCCCGGGTCCGTGTTTTGAACCTGTTTAGTCGAACCCTGCTCTACGGACTCCTGCTTACTATGGTTACCTCGTTAAGGGAGACAGATTTCACGGTCATGGTGTAATTAAAGACTACATTATCGCTAAAGTCGTGACTTCCCTTAATACAGACGATTTCTCTGTTGTCAATGGACTAAAAAGACAAATGTACGTCTAAAAGAATTTATCTATTTGAACTTTCACTGACCAACACTACTAGTACGGAGTTCAATACTGCTATTAAAACATCAAACTCAATCTTACGTTGGTCACTATGAATGTATATACTGAACGTTGAATGCTTGCTCGATCTTTAAAGTTATTGGCAGTTGATCATATTTTTAAGTAAATGCTATTGTTTATACATTTTACTTTAAGAGCTAGAGACAATGATGTAAGAAGAATCGATTTTATTATTCTTAAACAAATATGGTACGATAACGGAACTATCGTGGAAAGATCCTCAGGGCCCTTGCAAGATTTGCAGTTGAAAGCATTTTTTAAACGGTAAAATACATTTGGAGGTCCTAACATTAATTATTCTATAGTGTATACCTATTGTAGCCCAGTTTGATAAAATCACCTTATATAGCACAAACAAACTACTTCCTTAAATTCTTACCATAAACAACCCTATACAATAAGGAATGTAAGACTACTTTACTGTACCTCTATCGCACTGCCGGGGTTGAGTTGCAATTTACAGAATTTGCATTTTTCCAGCTGCTGACCGTAAACACATTCATTTCCAGTTAAATCAGTTCAAAAAGATCTGCCACCAACATGCCACAGTCAGGATATACACAACAAAACTCAAGGGCATCATTGCTCAGTGTCTGTAAAAAAGGGACAAAACGTATATGAAAATGAAATATCAAAACGTTTTGAGTGACAGAGTCAATCCCGCACATAAATTCTGATCAGCTGCATGCATACAAAATGTACATGTGTCTAGTCTTTTACATTGTATTAGCATTAGCAATTCTGTTACGCAAGTTACATTAAAACAATTAGTGATAACACTGGATTTTTTTTCTGAAGTCCTTGGGGCATTCACTAGTACTTTCCAAAACTAAAGAGAAAGGGGAAGGCAAAATTATAATCATAGTAGCACTTTAATATAAGGGACCGTTTAATTGCATTTCCACAAAAGACCTTCATTGATATATAAATTTTATCTCCACAACATGGAAACTGCGTACTTCCCTGCGCCTTCAGGTTCAGAGCTTAACCCTTCTACATGTATCCCCCCCCCCCCCCCCCCCCCCTGAATGGGACGCTAAACAATCGCAGGGTTACCACCGGCATTTTGTCACCAAATTCGGTATTTTTCCCTTACAAGGGCCTCTCTCCGCACTTTTGTAAAAATTTTGTCTTACTTGCTCGGCAGCTCAGCAGTCAACTCAACTACCAAGCTACTCTTCGGTAGGTTAATACTGAGTCACAAAATTGAAGCAGTTTGACTTTGATGAACTGTCAAAATAATTCCCACGAATTTTCAGACAGTTGTAACACAAAATACATAAAGTCCCATTTTATTTCTATTTGTAACATTGACGAGCGCCATTTTTGAAAGAATAAATTAAATAAATGCATTTTAGCTCAAATGTATTCCAGAATAAGAACAGGAAGGATGGTCAGAAAAAAAAATGTTTTTTGGATTTGAGAGCCAGTGGAAAACTCAACATCTCCTATTGCCGCGTTTTGTTTTGGTAGATTTGTACTGCAAGTGTGCTTGAACAAACAATTCTCTCTCTTATTCCGGAACAAGGTAAATCGAACATGCCTAAATTTAAATTGTTGGATTCAACATGTTATAAAATACCCACCATTATACCAGCTTCGGGTGTTGACACTTCATTATGTATTTGTTTGCTGTTAACCTCTAGTGGATTACAATCATGAGTTTTACATGTATTTTCAATTTCTTTTGACTGCTCTATTCCTTTGCCATGGTAGGAGCTGGCAAAATCGCATATCCCCACATGGTCCTATTTGCAAACAATCAAGATTTCAAGTACAAAAATAAATTAAATCAAACAGGAGGGTATGATTATGTTCTTAGGCTTGCAAAGCTACATGTAGTTGTTATTCCGCTACGTACATGTATAAGTAATTCTGGTTCAATTTTTTTTTAGTTTGCTTGAAATGTTTTTAAACCAATTAACTTTTATCTTCCTTTGTCACAGATAATAAAATAAAACTAAACTGGTTTGAACCTTTTCAAGTCAGAGAAAAGTTTGAACCACATCATATACATGTACCACACAAGTACACTGTACATGTGGTTTGTTGTTTTATAGGATAAAGTCAACAGTCTCCCCAATACCTGCCCATGCTGTTATCAACCATATTCAGCCCTCACTATATATGGCACAGGATGATGAGCCACAGTGGGCAGTTCATACCCAAGGATCAAGATGATTACATGTCTTAACTCAAAAGGTTATTTCCCCAACAGTTTGATTTGATTTATAAACCTCACAATAGAGGTCACTTCTGAACCATATTAAATGTTAGATCCCACTGGAAATGTATGTTACTCAGCCTTTCATTTCAATCTTTAAATACAAACTAAAAATCCAAAAACTCCCATCCATAAATGAAGGGCTCCCTGCAATAACGTCCTCAGTGCGTTTTTGGAAAATTTTCACGGAAATCCTGGATTTTTGGCCTCCAAAGGGACTCACTTGCCAAAATTATGACTGGATCATGTACATATGACTGAAAGGATTTAATCCAGGTCAACAAATCTTCTATCTTCAAACAGAATAATTTTTTATTTTGAAAAGATAAATAGGGTGTCCTGGGAGCCATAGGGTGTCATAGGGGCCCAAAACATTTTCTCAAAGATGTGGATTTTCTTCCCCATTTTGGAGCTGTTTTAAGTACCTTAACAATAATAAATCATTAATTTGACAAAACTGTGCTTTTAAAGGCCTAAAACATACAATTTTAGTGAAAGTTACCAAAAACGCACTCAGGACGTTGTTGCAGGGAGCCCTTCAAATATAAAACTCATTGCAGCAGCAACAATTTCATGCTTTGTAGTCACTATCTGTCTTCTGATTGGCTAAGGAAATCAGCTCACTCTACAGATAATCTGTATAGCAAGCGCAATGCATGATTTCCGAGAGCAATGTCAAGTTCACAAGTGGTGAATTCTATTCTTGTTGGAAAATAATAAACTGTTTCCGTGGGACAGTGCATTTGTCATTATGTTCTTAAAAACAATGTATAATAAAACAATAGATTCAGTTTTTGTGGCATCCAGAATAACCAAGGTCAAGGTAAGTTAGTGGTATCAGCCAAAGCCGATATGCCACTTACAGAGGCATTGTTGCCAGCCAATAAGAGCGGATAATGGTCAAGGTAAGTGTTATCAGCCGAAGCCGAAGACAGAGGTTGATACCACTTACCTTGATACCTCGATTATTCCGGATATCACAAAAACCTCATCCAATAATATTTTTTATCACTGGATCAGATTATACTGTGTACCTCAAAATTATGTGGTGTTCCTGTCCATGAGCATCCCACACTCAAGAACAAACAATGAACTGTTAAATTATGTAGTTCATCACAAACTTTGTCTTCTGCAGGTGAAAACTAAGAAAAAAAATTGCAATAAGCATTTTCTGTATATATATAGTCAAACCTCTCCAGTGTACAATGGCTACTCTTAAAGGAAAGGAGGCCAGTGATAGAAGGCGAGGCTTTAAGTCCCAAGAAGATCAAAGACTCAGGCTGCAATCAGATTCCTGTTTTGGTTCTCAATTTTCAATTGTGCATTACTTGAAGCAACAAAAAATGAACATTAGAGAGAATTGGCTCTCACCCCAATTTCTGCAAGTAAATTATTAAGTTTCCTTTTCACTGCTTGTACGAGACCCAATAAAATGTCACCAAGAACCAGCTCTCTGCCACTGTTAGACTCTGCCAAGAAAAGTCTTACAGTTTTAAATAATGGATGTGAGCCTGGACACAGCATTGAATCTCTAAAACTTTTGAATTTAATGTACGTTGTAAACCTTTTAGCCTTTTCCTGAAGCTGTGAAACCAGTCATTTGGGTCAGAAATAGCTAGAGGTCATTTTTTCAAAAGTACACTGTAGAGTGTGTACTGTACGATGAGGAAGATGCGTACATTTATGAATAACCAAGAAAACTGCATGTGTGTAATAAGATGCACAAATTGCAGGTATTAAATCATCTAATACCCCAATAAGAATTTGGATCTCACATTTAAACTAAACTCTGAGTGACACACTGTCTATACCTACTATTAATATAAATTTATGGTATTTTGCTGCCAATTATCTTCACTGAGGTCATTTTTTGGGAACAATATGCTTCTATTAAAAAAAAATAACCAAGGCTTCTTCATGTGGAATGAAAATCTCTGCTGGGTGTTGCTTATTTTCTTGTTGATAATTATAATGGTACCAGTCCTTTACTTGAATAACTGACAGTTGCAGGCTATTGGCTGTTCAAAACAAAATTAAAACGTCAACTACATCATAAACAGAACATACATGTACTGTAGAAAAACATTATTAAGATACTTTTATTATGTACAATATAGCAACTTCAATTTGAAGTACAAAAAAAGCCAATTACATGCATGTACATCCCACATTTCATTGTACTAGAGTTTTCTAAAACTTTTCTTCTCTCCATCACTTATTTTGGGTGGCATTCATGGGGTATTTGGGCCCCTCTTGGATTATTCATTACAGTATATGTTACTTTTGCTCACATTACCTCATAATAAAAGAGTGGTCTCATAGTTTTTGGGCAATATGACACTCCTCCTGGATTTTTCCTAGTAAACAAGAAGATTTAACAACAAAGTGTAACTTATACAAGTCATATAATACAGTCATGTATATACAGACATCTGGCATGAAGCTATTTGAATGAAGAGAAAATTACCATACCAATGAATATGAATAAAAGTTACACTTTTCTATGATACAAGTGTCAATAGTTATAATTTGATGTCCAATAATGCGAGTCAAGGGTTCCTAAAATAATGATTAGTGGAATGCAGAAATCCACTTATAAATCCATTCTTATTGCCACAAATGAAAAGGGAGTGAGATTCCAGATTGTATTATTATTATAATTATTATTATTATTATTATTATTATTATTATTATTCTTTGTATTATTATTATTATTCAAGGGGCATGGGTGTTCGATACAGGACTTGGTGTCTTTATTTTGGTAGAATTCAGATAGGATATACGGTAACAAGGATTACAACTGAAAGCAAGTCAATACTTTTTTGTTTCATTTTTTTAAATATTGATTTTAATTGACACCTTTCAGAATGCTGGAAATTGCATATCCTAGCGTCTAGATTTCAAAATTTTATGGGGGGGGATAATGCCCCTAGACCACCCCCCCCCCCCCCCCCCCCCCCCCCCCCAGTGGGACGGGGCCTTTGCCCCCTTATTTGTCACTGGCAGCCATATTTTATACCTTGGCTAGCCGCCTACTTAAATTCTTATTGAAACCCCTGCCTTTAATTAATAGTTGTAGCCTGCGATGTGCTCTACAAGATAAGGTAAATATCATGGGTTATGGCACTGTCGAGGATCTGTGACATCACCCAAAATGCCAGCAAAGGTGGCCACTATCTTGGATTTTACTCAAAAGTCAAATTCATCAAAAAAAGTTCAGGAATAGCATTATTTCAAATTGACGTCATGGTTGCAGCGTGCAGGACATGATGGGATTGAAATGCGGACAAACAAGAAAGCAATTTCATGTGTTTTGTCTTGTTTTCGTGTGCAATAGTGTTTTGTTGCATTCCTTTTTGCCATTCTTCAAAAATAACTAACATCGGGAAGCAATAAGTGAAGCGAAGCGAAGTAGTCGAATCGAAATGTTTGTCCACATTTTGATCCCATGATGCTTTGTGATAGTCTATTTATATCATTCGGGAAAAATGCTATTGAACTGAACATTTTTATTCTAAAGTTATTTTGCTGCTCCTCGGTAGCATTTTTACATTTTTTTTTTTTACTAAAAAGAGCTGGCAGGGCTCGACACTAACGGCGGTCAACTGGACATTGGCCAGTGAAAATCACACTTTGGCCTGTAAAAGTTTGGGAATACAGGCCACTTTGGCCTAAAGAAACTCTTTAAAATCTGACATCACATTTCAGATTAATTAGGAATTATTTGCATATGTCCAGTACACCAAAAAGTTAGTGTCGAGCCCTGGACTAGACTGAAAAAAATCAAATTATTTTCGATTGCAATCCATAGCCGGTGAAAGAATTATAAATATCCAGGAGCCTCTACTAAGAACTGATGCTTGTCCTCGCTTTTAGGTCTTAGTGGATGCACATGTACAAGATTGTACATTTAAGGGTTAGAAAATCATTTTCAAATTAATATCCCATTTGTAACTACTCAGGTTACAAGTTTACCACTGATTTCACTGTTACGCGACTTTTCGAATCAAAACTACTTTGAGCAATTTCAATTTACTCTGCCGTCAACCATACCTAGTAGGAGGAGTTTGTATACTCCTGATTTGCATCGGGCATATTAAATTAGCGAGCTCCTCTGGCGTTGGACGTTTTATCGGCTTCAAAAGTTTGCATCGAAAAAAATTCAACGACTAGAGATGGGAAAAACCTCCTTCAACTTCTATGGAATATTTCATTTAGATGCTGGCAAAATCGACTCCACTGGTATTTTCCGTCGTTACTACATTCGTTTTCCACATACATACTGTCAGTTTACATTTGCATATTATTACCGTTGATACATGACCGGTCGACCGTAACTGATAACAACAGGAAAAGCTCAAACTTCTCGGCTTGCCAGCGGAGTCGATTTTGCCAGTATCTAAATGAAATATTCCATGGAAGTTGAAGGAGGTTTTCCCCATCTCTAGTCGTCGAATTTTTTTCGATGCAAACTTTTGAAGCCGATAAAACATCCAACGCCAGAGGAGCTCACTAATTTAATATGCCCGATGCAAATCAGGAGTATACAAACTCCTCCTACTAGGTATGATTGACGGCAGAGTAAATTGAAATTGCTCAAAGTAGTTTTGATTCGAAGGGTTGCGTAACAGTGAAATCAATGGTAAGGATTAATGATAGAATCCCTGCAAGTGACATGGCGTTAATTGCAGGAATGGCTCCGAGCGACACTTAGAAAAATTTTCACCAATTATAGAATTTTTTCCTATCAGAAAAAGAAAAATGCAATAAATCACCTACAATCGAACCCAGAACCTCCTGCGTGCTAACATCCCTTCTTCACCACTAGACCACTGGGTTGATCCGGCAAACCCAACAAAAATGTATTTATAAATGGTGACCCTATCCCTAAATCTAACCTAATTGCGAATCTAGCTTAGATCTAAAAAATAATCGCTTTGCCTAGGCCTAATTTTATCTGATAATAAAAGCCTACTTTCGTTCCAATCCAGGCACAAACAAAAAAAAAAGAGAGAAATGAATGCTAATGAGGTCAGCGGTTTCCTTTCAAACGGCTCGGAGCCATTCCTGTATTTAACGGCTATTCTGCAAGTGTCAATATTGTCTCAAAATCTCAGCTCAATGACAATAATTAATTTTGCTGTGAAAATGCAATTTTGGCACCTCTCTCACTTACATGTAAGTGGAACTGTTAAGATGAATTGGGAGTCTGCCATGGAAACCCAAACCCCCACCCCCACCCTCCCCCTGCCCCCCCCTCTCTCTCTCCAATTTTATGATGATAAAAATAATAACAATAATGGTTTAAATTTAATCAAGAATTCCGAAATGGGATTTTTGACATTGCTTTGAGTGCAATCTACTTACCGAAAACGATTGTCAACACAGGATCTGCAGAAGAAGTGACCACAGCTTGCTCTTGTTGCATCTCGTAAAAGGGATCCACAGTATTCACAAAGGAAGTTGTCACCAAGGTTCCTCTTATCTATATCCAGTACAGGGATGCCTGGCATTTTTGTGACTAATGGACATCAAAACACAGTTTTTTCATGTTTAATTGGTTGATCTCAAAGGCTCAATGAAGGGCTACATTTTATCACAATTATTGATCTGAATCAAAGATGAGGCAGCCCTATTAATGGCTTGCTAAGGTATCCTGGAATGACGCAAGTAATGGTGACTGCAAAACAAAATGAGAAGTCACCATTAATTGAATGTTTATGGTACATTGCATTTATGTGGTTGTGGTGATATATTATACATCTTTATGTTGCAGGTGAAATCCATTCTCAAGTTGAATCAGCATTCAATAATTATTGGTTTAATGTATTCCCAGTATTCAATCTAGGTAACTACCCTAACTCTAACCCTGGCATAAAGCTAACCATCACCACCAGCACAAAGTAAATACATGTACATGTAACCAGTAGTGTGCTGGTTAGCTTTGTTTTAGCTAGAGTTGGCTACAATGTAGGGTTAGTTTTGTGCTGAGGACTAGTAGCTTACCTACATTGAATACCGGGTACACAAATAATAACCTATGTTTATGTAAAATATGTATCTAAGGTGTTTTAGTGCTTACTAGGTAGGGGACAAAAACCTGAACCCTGGGTTTAAAAGTGGGTTAACACTAATCTGGGACTAAATGTAACTAGCTGATAGTGTTTTTTTTTTTAACTCTTGTTTCAATTTTTGAGTGAAATTTGGTATGCCAAAAAGAATATACTGGAATTTGCAGGTGAAGGTGTAGATAGACACATTCAAATTTGAAACTACATGTACGTAATCTTGTGAGAACTTGATCCTGTTTTTAACAACCAAGCCCTTAGTCTTGTCTACAGACCACCTCTTTATGTTTTCGCACCTGACCCACTATTATGTTTGCATAAAATAATTTCTGATAGCATCCCACCTCTACTATGAAGATGTCATAACATTACAAGTACTGTACATGTATATCTATATTTATTTAATATTAATAATACTATCTTTTTATCTAGAGAACTACTGTTTATAAGAGTACAAACAACGAAATGATATGCCATATAATTATTGATCATGCTATACAAGTCTACAACATATACTGGAAAATTTTAGAATTTGGCCTCAAGATTAATTCAGCTGGTTTGGTTTGCAAGATATCTGCTTTCTGTGCCTATTTTTGGCAACTTTTCACCTTTTGCAATCGAAGGCTATATTGGTCGTTGCTAAAAAATTCACTCTAATGAAAATTCTAATGTTTTAAGCAGAAATTAGGATGGTTGTGGAATTAAAGGTATCACACTGAAACGCTAGAATTCATTCAGCAAACTTTCATTATCATCCACGGAGGAAAATATGCTAATTATGAAGTCAAAAGAAGAGGTACATGTAAATAAACATTGATTTCAAAGTTTACTTCATATTGTTTTCTGTGAAATGCAAAGTTCGTTTCTCTGGAATTCTCAGGCCAAATAGAACATGATGGTTCAAAGGAAGTGTTTTTGTTATGGTAAACAAATCTATTTTACTTTGTCATTATATGTTGCTGATAAATGGCGGTTTGATATCATAGCATGGTCAATACAGTTGTAGAACTTACTCACCTTGGTTGTAATTCATCACTTTGTCTTGACAGATGTTTATCAAACCGGTGTTTATCAACCCAGTGTTTATCATGCAGAGGACATAATATAATGGCCAACTAAAATCTATTTAAAGTGAAGAAATGATCTATGCAGTTGTTTGTAATTAAAGCAATTGTAAAGAAGCCAGAAAATAAATCAAGGCTTCAACAGAAAGCCATCAGCTGAGGCCCTGGTTTTTTTTTTCAGGCTTCTTTGTAAGTCCCTGCTGGGATCATTTCTTCACTTTACATTCTCTATCCACAGTTCATATATGATTTATTTATATACTTTATTTACTAAAATCTATTTGTTAATTAACTAAATATTAATAATAATAATCTAATGACTTTATTTGCATTACAGTAAAAACCCACGTATAAGAACCTAGATTTTTCCAAGTTAGCCTTAATAGGTTCTTATAGAAATGGTATTTAGTGGGATTTTAGGCTACTTAGGTTCTTAAATAGGTTCCTAATTTGATAAGGGCACTAGCAATCAGTACAGATAACTACTACAGGGCATATGTGACATGACATACTGTAGATGCAGGGAAGTTTCAGTGTGCTTCAAAAACTGTGACTTCGAAGACACATGAGAACACATGGAACTGTATTCTTAATACAAATTTTGCATTGTGTAATCCAGTATTGGCACAAACATGATATGGTTTTCATTTTAGTTCATTCTTTAAATCTTACTGACTTAAACCTAGACTAAAATTATTTTTTCTGTATTTTCATCTGTGCCTTCATTTTTGTGAAATTAGAACCTACTAAAAAATTTAGGCTTAACCCTCAGTTTAAGCCCCTTTAAGGGTTTTTGCGTTTTTGAGCGATTTTCTGGATACACACACCCCATGGGCTTTCATGACTCCATATTTAAAGTTACCATGGACATTGCTGCTGTTCTAAAATACTGAAGGCTCAAGTTTACTGGAAACGTCATTGTGACGTTGTCATTTTGCTTCGTTGAATTGCAATAAAGATTCAAATATGCTGTATCTGAAAGTTTTGGTAAGTTCATAGCCATTATTTATCTTTAGTAGCTGCCTGATGGGCATCATTAAGCTTGAAGGTAGTCCAGAGTCCACTTTCTCAATGAAGCGAGTTAGGTGTTGTACTTCTTTTACGAATTTGGCTTGTTGCTCGTTGAATTGGAAAAATGGCATGGCCGCCACGAAACGAAGTAGCCTTGAGACTCGACTCTGGATAAATTTCTTGACCTACCACCGCATATTTTGGAAGTTGCAACCACTGAAGAAAACAAGCGCGAAATTTCGGTGGTAGGTTGGAGCTGTGGACTTAGTATAAATATGAAATGTGTGGGGAAAGAACCGAACGCTGTCAAAAATTGTGGCTATTTCCCAGCATGCAGTGCAGTGGTGTTGTTGAAAATCGAGGCAAGGTCAGTATGCGCTAGAACAAGAGGCTGTAGCTCGGCCCGAGCAACGAATAAGAGCAAAAAAATTCGCTGCTAAGCTACAGTGTAGGACTAGGACTGAATTTTGCTGAGAATGTTGACTTTTGGGCTTGTAACAAAGATTTCAATAAAAAAAACTGAAGGAAAAAATGATTTTTGTTGTTTTTCTGAGACGTTGAAAACAGTCAGTTTTGTTGTTGTAGAAATTCAAATGCTAATATTTTGCAAAAATTGCTGACTTTTTTGTTTTTATTGGGTATCTCAATTGGAAGAACTTTCTAGTCAATTCTCACAACTGATAGTAAGGCAATGTTCGCGCGATTAAGAAGTTGCAATTTTTTTAAAAGCAGTGGGTCTTGTAGTGCTTAAAGTCGGTCTTGGGGGCTTAAAGGGTTAATAGGTTCTTATGAAAAGGGGGTTTGAAATGAAAATTTTAGCCTAACAGGTTCTTTAATGTTAGGTTCTTATATGTGGGTGTTTACTGTGTATCCACTACGCTGTAGCTGGCTCTTCAACTACTAATTCTAACTAATAATATCAATAACAAAAACATATAACATAAGCTTATATAACTTAAAGTTGGGACAATATTTAAGTTTACATTCATAAAAATAAATACATCCACGAAATTATTTAATGTAATAACGAATTTAACGGCTTACGGTACTTTGCGAAACGAAACGAAACGAAACGAAATGGTACTTTGCGAAATGGTACTTTGCGAAATGGTACTTTGGTAGAACTAACTTCTACTAACCCGTTGGCGCGTTCTCTCATCTGGCTTCACTCCTGTTGTCACTCGTGTTGTCACCGGCAGCATGGCTTCGATCGATCGTCATGGTGCTCTCTCTCTCTCTCTCCGAGTTCGAACGGAAAGGCCTCGGTCATTCCCGCGGAATTTCACCTCTCAGCGGTGGCCCGCTTCTCATAGCCGGGTAGGCTTATTCACAAGAAGCAACACTGTAACCGTACGTTCAGAATGAGAGTGCGTTGGCCGCCATCTTGTTTTGCGTGACCACTGGAAAAATTAAAAAAGGGCCTTCGGACCGGACTTCAAACACTATGGACAATACGGATCGGACCCCAGATAAGACAACTGGTGTGCAGAGCTTATTCTGGCATCCAAGCACCAAGCAGATGGGATTGGATTCTTGTCCATTGCACACATTGTACGGCACTTTGCGAAACGAAAAAAAAATTGAGCCATATGTAATTTTCAGAGTTTTGGCTTTTATTCGTAACCCCAGTAGAGCGTTTTCACTGTCACGCAACAAAAAATAAATCGAAAACTATCGGGTGAATGAAGCTAAGAAAACGCGATGTTATACTGAGATACCTAAAGAAGTCACCGCCCCTAGCATTAGAGCTGTGCGTTTTTCCAAACATTTTTTTTAGAAATAACAAATCTTAAGAAAATAATAATTCATTGTTTATTTCTGAAATGTCAAGGAAACTTCGCAAAGTACCATTTAGTTTCGTTTCGCAAAGTGCCGTACAATGTGTGCAATGGACAAGAATCCAATCCCATCTGCTTGGTGCTTGGATGCCAGAATAAGCTCTGCACACCAGTTGTCTTATCTGGGGTCCGATCCGTATTGTCCATAGTGTTTGAAGTCCGGTCCGAAGGCCCTTTCTTAATTTTTCCAGTGGCCACGCAAAACAAGATGGCGGCCAACGCACTCTCATTCTGAACGTACGGTTACAGTGTTGCTTCTTGTGAATAAGCCTACCCGGCTATGAGAAGCGGGCCACCGCTGAGAGGTGAAATTCCGCGGGAATGACCGAGGCCTTTCCGTTCGAACTCGGAAGGAGAGAGCACCATGACGATCGATCGAAGCCATGCTGCCGGTGACAACACGAGTGACAACACAAGTGACAACAGGAGTGAAGCCAGATGAGAGAACGCGCCAACGGGTTAGTAGAAGTTAGTTCTACCAAAGTACCATTTCGCAAAGTACCATTTCGTTTCGTTTCGTTTCGTTTCGCAAAGTACGGTAAGCCGAATTTAACAATCAAAGAGGTAAGGTTACATGTACCAGTACGTTTGTAAAAAACGCCTAAGCTTATACTAAAATAAGGCTAAACTACAGAATACAGGTAAAATAATCCTACCTACTTAAAGCTTAATGCATATTTGTAAGCTTATAAAACAATTTAAGCTTAAGCTTAATGTGTATAAGTCTTATGTACATTCATACACAGATCGGAAATACTAATCCAAAGGAGCTTCCTTGCCATTGCAACGAATTTCAGTGGCGAATTTCAGTCGAGTTCAGCGTTCAAAGAACGAGGAAGATATATATTTTAGTGGCACAGGCTTGATGCTCGTTAGTTGAGTTATAAAGTGTTTAATAACGAACGAGAAAGATATTTATCGACGTAGTGGCTCGCCGGATCGACGCCGGTTCGGTGGCTCGTCAGTTAACTGTCGAGCCGACGAGCCAGTATTAAAGGTAATACTGCTACAAAAGTGGCCCTGTATTCTATAGTTTAGAACTTTAAATTTCACTACTTATAAGCAAGTTCAATGTTTTTATGTATTCAGCTTAAAATTGACTTACTGTACTTCGATCACCAGTCACCTCGACCACCATTGCATCATCGACTAACGTCAGTAAAATGCGGTTTTGAACGCGGGCTCAAACGCTCGGGTGTCAAAATGGCACCCAAAGGCTTTCCCGCCCTAAAATAAAATAAACAAGACGCTGTGGGAGCGTATACTTGGGCGTCGTTGTTGCCTTCGTCTGCGAACGCGATCCTAATTTCGTGTTGAATGTCCTGTATCATGTGTTGGGTGTCCTGTGCAATTTCCTTTGCCGGAAAAAATCGAGATTTTTTCTCATGCTTCTTTATCCGATTAGCCCCCCCCCCCCCCCCCCACCCCCCCCCCCCCCACCCCCCCCCCCCCCCGAAAATTATTTTGTGTTTTTTAGGGGCAAATTCACGGGCGGGAACTGGTATCTACTTTGGCCTCGCTGTCATAGAGCTTGCTGCCGATCGGAGGACGCTTTCGTTTCGCTTCGCTTACATGTATTAGTCTGCGGCGCATAAAAGCAACTTTGCCCTTTTCAACGGCCGGAAAAAAGTTCAGAATTGACCGATTTTTATCACATAGCAAAAAAACAAGAAGACACAGTACACTAAGCGTGTGAGATCGCACGCAAATTATTAAAGTAGCGTGTCCACTGTGTCAAAAGACGAGTACATAATGAAAAACACAAATCGATGCCTACTTTGTACTTACCGTTGAAAAAAAGGCCGTATGTCAGAGTTTCCCGATGGTTGTTATTGGTTTTAGCTAAATCTTGTAACTAGCTGGTCTGTGTTTCCGACACTTTTGAAGTGAATGCAAATGTAGCCGCAAAGTGGCCTTTCGAAGCCATGATGTAATTGCCTAGTCCGGACCCGAGGTCAAAACCTTTCCAATTGAAAGTTTTGCTGGAAGTATTCCCGCCGTTATTATAATAAAGTTTGAATGAAACTTATAAATTTAATCAAAGTTAACGACAGAAGTGATAATTTAGGAGGAGAGAAACAAATTTAGCCCTGTGAAATATATTTTTTCAGTTGAGGTAAAAATGTTGCAATTTGCATAATGTGAAAGTAATTTGAAACCTTTCCAGTAACGCATAACGCAGCTGTTTCGTAAAACATCTCGCAATCAGACACAGGCTATGTCTAAAATAGGGATCGGGGAACGGGGAATCTACTAAAATGGGGAATCTCTAAAATAGGGAATCTCTAAAATAGGGAATCTCTAAAATGAGGAATCTCTAAAATAGGGAATCTCTAAAATGGGGAATCTCTAAAATGGGGAATCTCTAAAATAGGGAATCTCTAAAATGGGGAATCTCTGAAAAATAGGGAATCTCTAACACAGGGAATATCTAAAATAGGGAATCTTAAAAGCAGCTGTTACGAGAAATGAGATCACAGCAGTTTTGTCAAGGCGGCCGTAAGTAAAGCTGCCCGCTCACGATAAAAATTTCGCTCAGAAAACTCTGACTGAAATTGAAGATGGCTACAAACTAGAAGTCAGGTGATGCGTTAATTCATTTACCGTGTTTTGTGACAAATCATGTTACGACACTTAGTGTCTGGTTCATAAGTTTGGCAATGTGTAAATATCCGGTCTCGATTGCGAAACCGTCACACAAGTAAAAAAATAGTCGCCCAACAGGCGCATGTGACTACTGCTATGATGTCAGTATAAGGTGAAAATGCGAGATGTAGAATTGTCTTATAAATGCGGTTCTGTGGATAAGAATCGAAGCAAATGAAATAATTTCGCCTTTGCAATTAAAATTGCAAAGGCGAAGAACTTGAGATAACAGAAAATAAAACTAGACTGGTCTAGACTGCAAAGGGACATCGTATTATTAAATGCCATAAAGCAATCATTTTAAATAACTAAAAGGCGATAAAATGTTTTGTTTGGAGGACGATTTTCCTTTTCTGTTTACAGCTATTTTAATAAATAAACGTTGTCGGATGAAAGCTTAAAGCCAAGACCGCAAGGTAGTATGGGTTAGGGTTAAAAGCCATTGAATAAAAATCTCATACTACCTTACGGTCTTGGCTTTTCGCCCTTTTCAACCGACAACGTTAATTGAAATAGCTGTATACGAAAGCGACGAAGGAAAGAATGAAACTGCATTGAGTTCTAATTTGTTATGCGTAAAATCATGCGGACCTTCAAGGCATCACGTTTCATTCAGAAGCAAAAACAAACAGGTCAAAGAGGTCACGCAAACGTTTTTTCCCAAAAGTGAAAAGAAAGTATCTTTCTTGTTCAAGAGTTTGAATGATTTTGAAATTGATTTGATTTCTATATTTACAAATTCAAAATAAGTTAAAAAGGAGCTAGGACCACCATAGAAATTCGCCGTAAATATCGACCTAAAAGCTGAAAAATACTCACGCGACCTTTCATCTGATCTGTTAGAAACAAAATATGAAAGCTAGGAGAAGTAAATGTTGTAAAATCTAATCAACAATTCGTCTCAAATGCCAAAGATATGATGCATGAAGATACGTGTTCTGAGATCGGAGAAAACACCAGACCACGAGGCAGCCGAGGTTTTCGTTTGTCATCGGGGGTGGGGGTTGGGCAATCAAGTTCTTCTGAAAACAAGTAACTGTAATCGTATGGGGTTAGTTTCTAGAGAAACTGTGGTGCTGCGTCGGTGGGGGGATGAAACACGAGAATTTAGTTTTATCGACTGAGTCGATAAGGTAAATTGACCACCGTAAAAAGATTCAAATAGCTGACGTTTCGAGCGCTAGCCCTTCGTCGGAGCGAATCAAGGAATTGTGGGTAGTGTGTGGTTTTATATAGTAAGCGGTGGAGCTACGCTATTGGTGGAAATTTGGTGACGTGAAAAACAAATGTAGATTAGTTGAATGAAAAGCGTTCGTTGATTCCGTGGGGTTTGAGAGTGCCGATTTGAAAGATGATTTTTTGTTCTAGGTTTTTACGGCTTTCTGTGTTACCCTGGTGTAGGGAAAGGCCGCAGATTGTCATGTGTTGTTTAGAATGGTTAGTAAGATTAAAATGGCGCGCGACTGGTTTGGATGCGTCTTTGTCATTTTTTTCAACGTCTCGGAGATGTTCACGAAAACGGTCGCCCAGTCTCCTCCCTGTTTCGCCAATGTATATCTTTTTGCAAAAAGTACATGTAATGCAGTAGATAACATTTACGGAGGTGCATGTAAAACGATCAGTGATTTTAATAGATCGTTTGGGTCCTGTTATTTTGTCCGCGTTGTGAATGAAAGGACAAGTGTTACATCGTGTGCGTGTGCATTTGAAAGTTCCCGGTACATCGTCAGATTTCAGTGCGCTCAACAAATCAGAAGAAATGTGCCAGTTTTTCAAGAAACGTGGGTACCCTGACTCTGTTGTTAATACGGGCCAACAACGTGCACAACAGATCGACAGACAGTCAGCACTACAAACGCCACAGAAGGAAGAGAACGAGAGAATTCCATTCACCCTCACTTTCCACCCACACAACAACACAGTCAAAAGCATCATTTTAAAAAATTTCAAATTACTCCAAAACGACCCCGAAACTGGCAGAATTTTTTCACAACCCCCACTAATTTCATTCAAACGTGACAAAAACATAGGCAACTTTCTAGTTACGAGCGCACTGAAATCTGACGATGTACCGGGAACTTTCAAATGCACACGCACACGATGTAACACTTGTCCTTTCATTCACAACGCGGACAAAATAACAGGACCCAAACGATCTATTAAAATCACTGATCGTTTTACATGCACCTCCGTAAATGTTATCTACTGCATTACATGTACTTTTTGCAAAAAGATATACATTGGCGAAACAGGGAGGAGACTGGGCGACCGTTTTCGTGAACATCTCCGAGACGTTGAAAAAAATGACAAAGACGCATCCAAACCAGTCGCGCGCCATTTTAATCTTACTAACCATTCTAAACAACACATGACAATCTGCGGCCTTTCCCTACACCAGGGTAACACAGAAAGCCGTAAAAACCTAGAACAAAAAATCATCTTTCAAATCGGCACTCTCAAACCCCACGGAATCAACGAACGCTTTTCATTCAACTAATCTACATTTGTTTTTCACGTCACCAAATTTCCACCAATAGCGTAGCTCCACCGCTTACTATATAAAACCACACACTACCCACAATTCCTTGATTCGCTCCGACGAAGGGCTAGCGCTCGAAACGTCAGCTATTTGAATCTTTTTACGGTGGTCAATTTACCTTATCGACTCAGTCGATAAAACTAAAAACTGTAATCGTAGGTCGATTTCGTAGGTCAGTCATCGCTTTCGTACCTTATAAATTCTCAACTTGAAGATATCGTGGGAGACGACGGAGCACCAACTTTCTCGAATCTTGTACAGCCAACTTAAAATCAAGATTGGAAGGAATAACCAGAATAACCTTCTCGCAGTTCTCGTCCTACATGTTTTGGAATGACCGCGGGCATGACGCCGGCACGAAAAAACGCAAAGCGGTCACGTTCGCGAGCTTATCTTGCAGATATATCGAGCTTTTCTCTCCGGGTGTTCAAAAATGTAACGAGAAGTTGTTAATTGTAATTTTTCTTTCAAACTTACCAGAAAGCAGAGTGAGTTTTTTTTAGTTTTTTTTTTTACTTGTGTGACGGTTTCGCAATCGAGACCAGATATTTACACATTGCCAAACTTATGAACCGTGTCGTAACATGATTTGTCACAAAACACGGTAAATGAATTAACGCATCACCTGACTTCTAGTTTGTAGCCATCTTCAATTTCAGTCAGAGTTTTCTGAGCGAAATTTTTATCGTGAGCGGACAGCTTTACTTACGGCCGCCTTGACAAAACTGTTGTGATCTCATTTCTCGTAACCGCCTCCTGGTTAGCTCAGTTGATAGAGCACCGGTCTGCAGAGCGGGAGGTCTCGGGTTCGAACCCCGGCCGGACCAACACCCAGGGTCTTAAAATAACTGAGAATGAAGGTGCTGCCTTTGCTATGACATCGGCAAATGGTTAGACCTTCACGTGGCTCGGATGACCACGTAGAAATGGCGGTAACAAACCCTGGCTGTGACCACCCTCAGTGTTACTTGTTCAGGGGTGGGGTGGGTCTGATTGATTGTGAAGCGCATTTGAATATGTATATAGAATTTGCGCTATACAAATGCATATTATAATTATTATTATTATTATTATTATTTTTTTTTTTTTTTTTAAGATTCCCTATTTTAGAGATTCCCTATTAATTCCCTATTTTAGAGATTTCCTATTTTAGAGATTTCCCATTTTAGAGATTCCTCATTTTAGAGATTCCCTATTTTAGAGATTCACACAGAAAAGAAAGTTAAATGAAAAAGTGATTGCTTTAAGGTTATTTTCGCCCGAGAGACATTCACTAGCGGAAGCAAAACTCGCAAGAAACGTCTTGCAAGACACCGCGTGCATTGTTTACATCTTCTCTCGGCGGTGAATTTTTGCACCCAAAGTTTTAGTTGTCTGTTCTGTTCTTTCAACTTCACGAAATAAAAATTAATGAAAGGCAAACAACCGAATGAAGTGAAATTAATTGGGATTCCTACCACGCTTATATTTCTTCCTTCGCTGTCCACTTCTTATTAAATAAGCGCTATGTATGTATTCGTCTAAATTATCTTCTTCATGTTCGTTTTAACATGTTTCCGTCATGAAGGTATCGTAGAATTAATCGCGAGTGTCAAATACTTTCGCAGTATCTTCTTGAGTAATTTCCTTGCGCATATTGAATATGAAACTGTTAGATGCAACAGAGAAAACACAACTCGCACTTTGTGACGTTCGCCTCGCAACGACAAACAACAGGTGTACTCCACCGCGGTCAAACGAGAGAAATTTGCAAAAGTCCAAAGTACTTCAAAGTTAAGGTTGTCATTTTCACTGTTTATTAAAAGTTTCATATATTGACAATACACTGTCAACTCACTAAACGCTTTGAAAGTTTACTAAAAAAAGTTCTAAGCGTTTGAAAACTACGAACCGCAGAACTGTCGGCGCCATTTGCCAACACAATTTTGCTCAGGCACGAAGCGTTTTGATCAGTTTTCAACGATCGAAAAGAAGCTCGTTATTTTGAGCCGGAAAGATGAAAAGATAGTTACATAAACTAATTATTTTATACATCCTTGCCCACGTTTCCACTTAATTCTAAATGAATCCCACCAAATAAAACGAAAAACGCCTCGGACGTGTGACCGCGGTGAAGGTTTGAATAATCCCGCCGTCCCCAGAGTTGCGCAATACTGCACATTTGTGGACGACCAAACTGCATTTTAATACTTGGTCGCTACGCCCAAGTAAAAATCAAAATAATAACAAGGTCGTTGTCGAAGAAATAAGAGTTTTGTTACCGTCTTTGAAAAAAAAAACTTTTTCAAAGCAATTAGAGTGTACGGAGTGAAATATGTTTTCGCATTTTTTTTAACGACTCGTTCTCAAAGTTAAATACCCAGAACACACAGAAGTCCGTGTCTGTATCAAGCCCACCAAGGGTCCACCAAGGTTCAGAGAAGAAGCAGACTCGTACCCAGTCGCTATTAATTGGTTCTTGGGGCGAGAGAAGATTGGATACTAGGGTGAATTGAGGCGCGCGGGGTGTCATGGGAAGGTTCGAGGGATGATGTCAGAAAAAGTATATTTTTTATTGCCGCCCAAAAAATGCCCTCGCACCTGTTTCCCAGCGTCCGCCATTTTGAATGGAGCGCAAACGGTTGCTCGGTTCGTGCATTCGCATTCTTCTCATATTTGTCTCTGAGCAAAATGTCTCACTGTGCTGTTGTGTAGTGCCATAATCAAGCAAAGAAAAACAAAGATCTCACCGTTCGCCTTCTCTGTTTTCCCCCAAAGCCCAGAATTTCATCGCGCGTGGGTCCATGTCGTTGATGACCTCTTTACCGAAAGGATCTCGGTGTATGTTCGAAGCATTTTGAGCTTCATCGGTTGCTTCAAGGTTTCGTGTCGATTGGAGTCTATAGATTTGTGATCTATCGAAGTTGTGTTTCAAACTGAAACGTTTTATCATGATTATATCGATATTATTGTCGGCTTTTGCACAGTTGCATAGGTCGAGCTTAAATAATTTATTCCATTCAAATGAGACAGACTTAAATAAATGTGACTTCTGAACATCATATCTGAATTTCGTAACTGTTCATCAGTGGGATGCCTAAAATGTGTGCAATTCTACAATTGGTTTCGGCTCCATTAAATCCTATACACCTTATTCCAAAATGGCAGCCTTTTAATTAGCCCTCCTGGCCTCGTCAGCATGTGCAAAATACAAAGGAATTTTTAAGCGAAAATGAGGCCAAGAGGGTTAATTAACATCATACTGCATATAAAAGAATAATAAATTGGCCGCCATTTTGGAATAAGGTGTATACCAATTGCAGAACATTTTAGGAGGAGCCACCCACAGTGTGAGCACAGTTACTGACAAGACATATTAGTAAGGAAAACAGCGCAAAATAAATGTAGTACGTTAAATAACGAACTAAGCACACACGTCAACTAAATAAGCCAAGCACGCACACAACTTAAGAAAAAATTTAGTCATATATTGCTTCAAAGTTCTGAGCATGAAATCATACTCGAAGGTGTGGAGGAACAGATCAGCCAACAAAGGTGCGCTGTTAGTGCCCATTGGTATGC
>JAJLRJ010000003.1:42103488-42174988 GCA_024195265.1 Dendrophyllia cribrosa | reverse complement strand
GAACATGGCAATTGTATTCATCTTTGTGATCTGTGTTAAAAAAGAAAATTATATTCTGAATTTATAATTCATGTAAAAGGGTCAGGTGGGAAATTATATGTAGAATGTATTTTGTTTGCGCTCATATGGGATGGACTTGACCAAGCACAATGGGTTATGCAGTTTTAAAGAGCAAAAGCTGTTCTTGCCCTGCTTGAATAAATTGACTTGCTATTGATTGACCTTATATTGTTATCCCCACCAACATTCTTGTTTACTGTCATGGCATATCAAAAATAACAAAATAAGGTCAATTTATGCACTTAGAAAATCACTTATTTATTCAACTAGCTGGTAATCAGTGTTTTTAAGTGACATCTTACCTGAACTACTCCACACTGATAGCAAGTGCATGATATGAAACAAATTCATTTTTGTGATCTGTAGTCAAAGAAATTGCAAATTATTAGTTACTAAATGGAATGGATGGATATGGGAAACTTTTTTTAACTCTCAAGGCTGTCATTAGTGTGCATGAACCCAACAACTGGCTATATATCAAACCATCACTTAGTCTAGATTACATATGCATGGCTCATGCTGTCTGGTAATTTCTCTTAATATACTGTACCATAAAATTAAGGAAACATTGAAGTACTCTCTTTATTTTCATGCGGGTACCAAGGTCATACTGTACAATTACATGACTTGACCACTATCATTGCTGATATCTTTATATCTATAGATGATATTTTTTTTTTGGTGAACTGATTCACTAGTTCGAGCAGTGTTTGAAAGTCACATGAAGACATTCAGCTTAAAGCAATTTTCTTTTATAAAGAAAAACGAGGGCAGGATTTTTTTAAAAATTTTATGGTACATATTTGCCCAGCATATCAGAGCCATTTTTGTTAGCTGCCATCTGCTCAACAACATCAACCATAGAGCTGGCATCTGCTAACAATTTACTCATGGCCATCTGCTCATTCTTTTTTGTGGAGAAGAGCTGGCACAGTCAAAGTATTAGACAAGTATCATTTTTGCTAGCTGTCATCTGTTCAAGAACATCAATCATAGAGCTGGCATCTACTAACAATTTACTGATGGTCATCTGTTCGTTATTTTTTGTGAAAAAGAGCTGGCACAGTCAAACTATTAGTAACATTATATGGTATGAAACTGATTTGAAAGTGATGTTAAGTGGATTTTTTTAAAATGATATGATTTTTAACTATCCTTGGGGGAGAATCTCGGGTTTCAATTTACGCACCTTTTTAAAATAGTCAACCCCTGCAACCAGGACTCGAGACTTAGCGGATTTTGGCTTTTACTGATAGCCATTCTGGTTTACTGAAAATGGTACTGCACCGGACGGAAATGAAACTGAAAATTACTTCATATCAATTGCAACTTAAGCAAATTGAGAGAACAGAAACTATCACATAGACTGTAAACGGCATCATATTACAGAACGATACGAACAATTTTTCCTTTCTGTTTCGAAAGCAACAAAGGAAAGAATCAAACTGCTTTGCGCTGTTGATTTATCATGCATGAAATCAAGCGGAACTTCCAGGCATCACGTTCATTTAGCATGAATAATGAGGTCAAAAGGTCATGCACATACACGTTTTTCCAAAAAGAAAGTATCTTTCTTGTTCGAAAGTTTGAATGATTTTGAAATTAATTTGGTTTTTATATTTACAAATTCAAAATAAGTTAAAACGGATTAAAATATGTTCAAATCGGTTGAAAAAAGAAAATCAATAGCAGTACTAAATGTCTCGGATATTTTTTTCCCCCTTCTTTAACTGTCACTGTAACTACCCCCCCCCCCCCCCCCCCCCCCCCCCCCCCCCCCCCTTACAAGTCTGGACAGTGAAAATTCATTTTGGCTAGTTAAATCAAACCTGTCACTAGCCACTTAAGGCTCATAGGCTAAAAAGTTAGTCTCGAACCCTGCAAACTCTGTCTTTTAGCTGTATGAAGTGGTACAAGGCTGGAACTCTTGAACACAGAGATTTTATGGTATTCAAGAGGAATTATTTATTTATTTTTTAGGATCTTTTTAAAGAAATTAACCACCGGTAGGCCATGGCCTACCCCATGACCTATACCCCATGGCCTACCCCACGTTTTGTCCCTACCCCACACTGAGGGACATGCAGCAGGGAGTGTAGCGGGGACATGTAGCAGGGAAAAATTCAGAGTGCTTGCAACACCAATTTTGGGGACATTTTGTCCCCGCGACGTGTCCCATGAAGTTGGACAAGTTGAACTCAGTGCGACATGTCGCGGGGACAAAATGTCCCCAAAATTGGTGTTGCACAATTATGAAAGTATCAGTTCACCCGAGGGGACGTGTCGCTGCAACATGTCCCTGAGACGTGCCCTCACAACATTTTCATGTGTGTGCAAGCGCTATGATTTTGTCCCTGCTACATGTCTCCGCCACACCTCCCTGCTACATGTCCCTCAGTGTGTACTACACAAATTTGTCGCTGTTACATGTTGCTGCGCCATGTCCCTGCTACATGACCCCTCGTGTCTGACCACCTTTATGGAATTATGATCTATTTCAGGGATTGTACTGGAGGAGTGTTACCTTGAAGAAGATAATCAGTATTGTTTCGCCAGTTGTCTTGGCATATAATGTGCTGTCAAACAACTCCTTCGCATCCACCATTTTGAAATTATACTCTAGCATAAGTTAGATTAATTATCATTATTTTTATTTGCACTATTGTTTATATTTTGCACCTTGCACTGAAACTTGCTGTTTGTCCATTACGATTTTGCAAGTAAATCCCGTAGATATAGACAAATTCAAGAGTGCTGCACATGTGCTTGGCCAATTCAGGGCTATTTTCTTAAAAACTCTATTAACATTTTTTCTTAAAGGTAGGAAAGCTTGATATATAGGTAATTAATGCTGGTAGAGAATTATAAATTTTAGGACCTTGGTAGAGAAATATGTAAATTGGAGGCAACAATTAATTGAAGGGCCGAGAGCATAACCGTAGTTCACTGTCACATGCCAAAAATGGACAAATCTGAGTGAGAAAAAACTAAAAAAGGCGTAAAAATCCACATAAGTCGGTTATGCTCTCGGCCCTTCAATTGTGATAATAAAACATAAATTTGACTATTTGACATGAATTGAATCAAAAAAAAATTCATAATGAGTACATTATTTTGAAATCAAGCAATTTTCGAGGATATTTTTATTTGAGAGTGATTTCTTAACTGTGTTTAATGCCTGTAAGTTATATAATTCTGATTGTAACACGTGTACACTTAATTAGCATGTTTCCCTGGCATTTCTACGACAATCAAAACATCGACAAACGCACTTAATAAATAAAACAGAGTCACACTACAAAATAAAATTGAATTTACTCAATTAATGTACCTTGTTGGCCTTCTCTATCTGCTTCAGGCTGCTCCTCCGCACAGTTCCTTCTTATTTCGTGCTGCCGTTCTTGGTCTCGTTCACACTGTTCTTCAGTTCTTCTCATTCCTCGAAGCCGTTCTAACGCTAATTGACGCTGTTGTTCGGTTCTCTTTCTCCTCCTTTCCCTTTGTCGTTCTCGGTTTCTTTCTAGCTCTGCTTGATGCTGTTCGTTCGTTCTTTTTTTCCTCCGTTCCCTTTGTCGTTCTCAGTCTTTTTCTCTCTTCTTTCGTCTCTGCTCTTCTGTCATGTTTCTCCCAACCATCATATATAACCTAATTATTCAAAATTTAAGCCTTTTTAAATGCACGCCAAAAGTGAACAACGGCGAAAGCACAAATAAATTCAAAAGAGTTTAGCTGTAAACAAATGCTTCGACGATCTACTAGCTTGAATTTAAGACAAAATCAGGTTCAAAAGTAAGCACTTAGCTCTATATTCCTCCAAAAACGCTTGACTAGCAGAGTCACGAAGCCTGAAATGCGGTCTTGACCACTGTCTGAGAAATGTGAAACCTGTCTTGAGTTGCAAACCGCGAAAAAATGCAGGGTAAAACGATTTTGCAAATAGTTTCCTCGATCCGCTAATAAATACAGAAGTAAATACTAGCTGACGCAACATAAATTGCTAAGATCCCGGATGTTGTGTGGCATCATACGCGCATGCGCGCTAGCCTTGCGCGACACATCCGCGACACCCATCTCCGACACACAAGTTTTTGTTGCAGACAGCGCCCGCGAAACATTCCGCTAGCCATGACCATGAAAAATGAGGGCATAGGTTCTATGGGTATGGGGCTCCGCAGCCGGGCCTTCGGCCCGGCTAGTGCTCCGCTACTATATATAGTTAGGCTTAGCCTAACAGCGGCGCCCTCTGAAGACCCTCTGAACAAGCTTAACTAAGATGAAACTTAACTAATAGGTGAAAGGTCGGAAGCACAAGAATTAAGATTAATATTGACGACCGGGCTATTTTTCAATTTTAGCAATTCTCAAAAACAGTATTACCCGACCGTCTGCACAGTACATAGTTCACAAAAACAACTTTTTCTCCGTCTAGAATAACTATTACGACTACTGTTAAAAAATGCAGTTGTTGCTTGTCAAAAAATGCCTGAGAAACTGATTTGGAAATCAAAATTGCCAAAAATACACAAACATATTTGCATACGGCCACGCAAGTGAAGTTAGAACTATAATAAAATTCAAGTCTTGTTTTGTTTACATAAAATCGCTTTTCAACCTATGTAATGAATGAACAAACACATAAAAATAAACAACACAATCTTCTTTCGAAAAATTTTATTCAAATCTCCATTAGTTTATGTTGAAAAGCAAAACGCAAAACGCGCATCGAGGCCGAGCCGTGTCTTCGATGAAATTTAAGAAATTAATACAACTGAATTTAAGCTACACGTTTAAAAACAATTCTCCAAAACTAACGAGAACACATTAACAAAAAGTCAATCACAGATTGATATCAAGATAAATTCCCACCGAAAAATGTAATTTGTTTTACCTTTAAGTCCCTCCGGCGACTACTGTGCTTGGAAATTCTTTAAATCTCCGCTTTGGTGCTGAAATCCGTAAAACGAACCCATCTCTCGCATTGCTAAAAACGTATATAGTTCCTCAAAGCAAGATTTTATCCCTGAAAGCTCTTCTTTTTCCACTAAAGCGGCTTCTGAGTACCCCTTAATTAGCATCCCTGTCTTGAGTAGCAAACCACGAAAAAATGCAGGAAAATAACGACTTTAATATAAAACCGTTTTCTCCGCTCAGTAAACACAGCAAAACATCAAAGTGTTTTCCCAGCTGACGTGACATTCGGCCATGTAACCACGCGAAAAAAAAGCCTCGCTTTGGTTTCAACATGACGTCGTACGCGCATGTTTTGCGACGTCATACGCGCCCGCGAGCTAGTCCTCCGCTAAGATCCCGATGTTGTGTGGCGTCATACGCGCATGCGCGGTAGCCTTGCGCGACATCATGTTTTTGTTGCAGACACACATGTTTTTGTTGCAGACAGCGCCCGCGAAACATTCCGCTAGCCTTGACCATGAAAAATGAGGGCATAGGTTCTATGAGTATGGAGCTCCGCAGCCGGGCCTTCGGCCCGGCTAGGCTCCGCTATAACGTGAGATATCAAAAGTTAATAAGGGGCGGACCATTAGAAATCCCGGGAGGGGGGGTGACAATTACCAAAAAAAAATTCCTGCAAGGGAAATCTTTCCAAAAAAAAATTCGTGCAAGCAGTTCACCACCCAAAAAAAATTCGTGCAAGCAAGGTAAGGTAATTAATCAAAATGAAAATCAAAGTGACTTCAGCTTGCACTTTGACCGATTTTAAAAAAAATACCACATTGCAAGTGTACATGTAGTAATGTTTTGTTTTCTTCCTGATTTAAATACAGGATACAATTTCAATTCAAGTTATTTTTAATACCAGTAAAAGAGTAAATTGTTGACTATCTTCCTTCCAAGTCAAGACCAATTTACGTCATAAACATAGCAAAAATAATCTCTATGCTGCTTGAAATATGGGTGGACAATTATAAATCCCTGGGGCATTTGATTTTTCTCTCCAACTATGTATCCATAGCCAAGTATTACAATAAAATAAATATAACCAATTTTATTACCTTTTTGCTCTGTCTTCATTCAGTTGTTTAATAATATACAAAGCTTATCAGTTTTATAATTCACTAGATTGGTAACACAACATAACATGACACAATACCCGAAGATGAAACAAGAACATGTTTAATACTGGCACTGACATTTTGAAACCGACCAGTCAATAAAATTTAATCTGAACCAATAAAGAAAACTAGAAGTTTCCCTTCATGCATGAGACTGTACTTGAGGCAGTTTATGAACATCGCAATGGTTTTTTTTTTCTGAAATTTTTAAACAATAACAATACAACACTTTAGGAACTACAGCCACCCATACAACATTACACCCGTTTTCAGTGTTACGTACATAGCGGCTATCTTTCGACATCATTCGGCAATCATCATTTGACATCATCTTTCGACATGCTGTTTGAAATCAGCCAATCACAACCGATACATGCCGATGTTGTTTTCATGTCACTTCTATGCAAATGAGCCACAAGTTCAAAAGGTCACGCCAGTGGGCTGTGATTGGTGGATTCCGATCCATCTTGTTTGCTATAAAGCTTGTCGAAAGATAGATAGCGAAAGATATCCCCTATGCACGTAACACTGTAAGCAGGTATAATACCTTCTCTTAATGATGCTTGAAATTCATTAAGGGTGGACTGTGAAAAATCCCTGGGGTATCTGATCTCTTTCATTTTATAAAAAAAAATGTATCCAACTATGTATTCAAATATTTCAAATATTAAAATTTATAAAAATCAAATATACATTCAATTAAATAATTAAAATTGAAATAAAATATAGATTTATCTTTATATATTAAACTGTACTCTAAAGTGGCACACTAACTTTGCTTTTTTTGTCTGGATACTGCTTAAAATTCATTTATTATATATCTAACCTCCTTTTTTATAGGTATCCAGACTCTCATTTCAAATATAAACATAATCTTGGATTTTAATAAATCAGTAAAGACATAATTATTTAATGGCTCAGTTGATTTCCAAGACGTCAGGGGCATTGTCATCATGGCACACCTTTTGACGTTTGGTTTTTCTCCTTGCCATTTTTGTGTAGGCAACAGTACTTCCATGTCTAGAACGGCAAGCTTCTACAATCCTGGAACATTGGCTAACCTTCGCTGAAATAAACTCTTCAGCCTCTTCCAGGAGAGGCTGTTGGCCAATGTAGAAAGCATTTGGTTCTTTGTGCTCTGTTAATAAAAATAACAAATAAATAAACAAATTAAATCATTTCATTAAGTATAAAATAATCAAATACAGTAGAAATGTATAATAAGTGGTTATTAAAATAGAAATGGTATCTTTTTTGCAACATTTTATACATAATTAGGTCTGGTTGAAAATAAAAGATCTATTGAGTTTGCCTAGTATTCCATACACTTGGGTGGCAGAGAAGGTGATTAAACCATAAAAAGTCATAGGAAATCTTACCTTCTTTAACTGACTTGTGAATAATGAAACTCTTACACAGTTCAACATTTGATGTTGCAAAATCCTTAATGTCATTTAAACCATCAAGAAATCTGCATAAGATTTCATACATATTGAGTGAGACTTCTTGGACCTCTTGATCAACCATGGGCTCTGCAGTGGGAAATTTCTGCTTTAGCTCTAGGAGCTGGGCACTATCGTGGTGCAGTCAACATCAACAACATTTGGTATTATTATGATGGGCTGTGGGAAAGACAACAAGTCGGAACAGGCCTGGTGAGGTGCAATAAGGGGCAGCCTTCAACCCCCCAAGGATTTATTATGTCCCACTGTGTTTACTTCGCGCTTTGAAAGAACCTCTCGAGGTGGGATTGTTATTTTTTCTGCATGCATATATATCATTGCAAGAACCAGTGGGCATACAGTAGGTTCTCTTTTATTAATCCATTACAATTCTAAACGTTCTGTTCATACCACCACCTGGGCCCGGTTGCATAAAAATTCTTAGGATTACGTGAGATTTTCTTGAGCCATTTCCTGTGCTCTGAGGAATTTTCTTCTATGGTACATGTAATATGAATAAATCAGGAGAAACTGGAAAACCCATAACGCTTTGAAAACACCCACCATAACGCAGAAAGCAGTTGCAGAAAATTTCCCATATCGTATTTGTTTGCAACCAAATCCATCTATTTGTCCCATCAGTGAGGACATCATTCTTTATTGAGGAAGGCAACATGGCTAGGTTATGGTACATGTTTCCTGATTTTTAATTCTAAAATAAAGAAAACGGCACATTAAATGTAACGGAATGAGTTTTTTTTTTCCCTTTAATAGCTCAGTTTATTTGCGATGCTCTATTCTTGCGATGATTATGACTCCAAAAGACCAATATCTGTAATTAAAACCTGTCCAAAGCTTTAAATACATAATTTAAAAAAAAAGTTGTTTAGAAAAAAAATTCGTGCAGACCTTCCACTTGGGAAAAAAATTCCTGCAGCCAACTTTGACTGAAAACAAAATTCCTGCACTGGAATTTTTTTGCCCCCCCTCCCGGGATTTCTAATGGTCCGCCCCTAACATCATGACATGCCAATTCCCTATGAAAATTAACAATAGGTCCGGGGTACTCCCCAAAAATTTTAGTGGCGGTGTGCGACGCCCTTCTTGAAATTCTAACCGGTATTACCAACCATATCCTCAATGCCCTTATATATAGCTAGCGTGTATAAAGAAGTAACCCTCCGGACAAAAGTTAACAACTAAGGGAAACAATTTCTACATGTATCTATACTCATACCTATATCTAGTTTGCGCATGCGCGCATTAACGAGATAAAAATGGTTCGCGTGATAACAAAATGTATTAAGCTTCACCAGACATGACAGCGATACCAAAACAAATTGTGCCAATAGAGCGTTTTCACTTGACGTCATAGCCGCCATATTGGTGTTCCCGTACAAAAGAATTTTAATTAACTTCTTTTGTTAGGAACACCAACATGGCTGCCATGGCCTTTGTCATTTGAGTCCCACGGGACTGACGGTCACGTGAGTGAAAACGCTCTATAGGCCTGTTTTGATATAATAAAGTTCTCACTTGGCTCCGAGGCTTATAGGGAAAAAAAATCCAAAACAAATCACATCGAGGTTCAGTGATGAATATTTTTTTCCCTTAAGCCTTCGGACTCAAAGTAGAATGTCTGTATCCCATCCCCCCTAAGGAAAAAAATGTATCACTCACCAGGGACTACGTCCTCTACTCTTTTTGTTTTCTACTACTTCCCTAATCTTATTCTTCGGGTCCGAGCCTATCTTGTATTACATTGTTACTATAAAATTTGTAAAATATTGGAAATTTTAAGGGTCACATGATCTACTTTTTGCTAGGGTCCTCTCTTGCCATCATTTTGTCTTCAATCAACATTCTGAAACAAATTTCAACTTGCTTAATTCACCACCGATACAGAACGATGCCATGAAGATACGTCATTTGTGTCTGGTACGTTCCGGACGAGGTTTCTCAAATATCTAATATATCTACGTTTGATGTGTCGAGCTAAGCAGCCAAACGAGCAGGACTTTTTCCGCTAGCGTAAAAATTTAACGAAAATGAAACGGAGAAAAGTAATCGATCTTAGTTACTGACGTCTGAGATAACTATATCGACAGGAAAAGTAGGTACGTACCTGAAATCTGAACTTGGCAAATGTGATCATGTCAAGCTTATAAACGTGGATGGACTGCGAAAACTGATCAGGCGACACAATGACGTTGCTTTCACGTTGTTTTCATAAGCGTGTTGCGCTTTTGCGATGACCGACTTGATGAGGATAGCCAAAACAATAATATTGTTGGGAGGCCACAAAGCGACAAGATATTCCAAGCATAAAAATATATATATTTATGCTGCATTCAGGCTTTGTTTGGCAGTCAAGCAGAAACGGTTAAAAAAAAGACAAAACGATATATAACGTGTACGAAAGCCTGCAATCTACTCTCTCTGAAAGAGACTACAGCTGTTTGTTTTCCGGCAAATATTTCCCTTTATATTGATACCAGGTGTGTTTCAGTTAAAACAACGGATCGTTTCCGTTGAAAAGCATATCCTTTAAGTTTTCGTAGTCATAGCTCGAGTGCTTATACCAGGTATTCGAGTTTTTTTTTTACGAAGTCAAGTTTTCTCTCGTAATTGAAGCTTGATCACCTTGGAGTTTCCTTAAACATGGTAAAAGACACCGAGTTTTGTTTTCAGAGCGATTAAAAAGGTCCTTGAACGATATAGAAACCCTTGAATAACGGATTTTTCTGATACTTCAGAGTCGATAAATGCCCAAGCTGTTGCATGTGCTGGATACAGTCGGGGAGAAGATATAGCAGGGACATGTTCAATATTTTCACAAGCGGATCTCGATTTTCACTCCACCAAGATTTTTTACGATTTTTTCAAGACCATTTATGGTTAGCACGACACATTTTGGCTAGAACCGGTTGCTATGGTAAAGAAATGTGGCGTCATAAGTAGCATGAGAACAAACCATTTTTGAATAAAAATGCGTGTTTTTTTACCTTTTTTCGGTGAAAAACATATAAAATGCTACCAAAATTAAAGCATCAAAATGTTTAATTGTACGTTATTTTGCAACTCTAACAGAAAAATATTCTCAATTTCCGCATTTTTCCGATAAATTTGAATTTTTAGCAAAATCCAAGAAGGCGGCCTCCTTGGCAGCCATTTTTGATGACGTCACGGACCCCAGCAGCGCCACAAACCATAATATGTACTTTATCTTGTAGAGCACATCACAGGCTATATATTAGAAGTAAAATATTTCCGAAATATTGCAACATCGCAAACACCTAACGGAGGGATTGCAACAACCCCCTTCCCCGCCTTCCCCTCTCTCGATTCTCCCCCCCCCCCCCCCCCCCCCCCCCCCCTTTGTACCACGGTGGGGGTATAAGTTTGCGTGTACGTCCGAGGGTTAAGCTGCGTACAAGGTCATGAAACTTGACAAATATGTCTCGACGAGTAATTATAATAGTTCAGAAAGTGTTAATCTTAGACGGATTTTGACGGATTTAGCCTGTGCGCAGACGTCTCGAAAAAAAATTACACTGATAACGTAGGGATATGGTTTAAATACATGAACACTTTGTTTCATCATATATTGCTTTTGGGCCGTTGCGCAAGTGACTCACAAGTCCGGCAACTCGTTGCTTCCCACACATTAGGGAGCTTGAGCAACCACGACGACCGGAAGGACGACGACGTCAAGTAAGCGCGGAGGGACTGGAACGAGAACGTCGTTTTAGGCGGGAAAATGAAACTTAAGCAGCGGAGTTGCTCAAGGACAACGACGTTTGAAAACTTCGTACAGTATCGCTCCTTATCAAGAAATGGTATCGTTTAGGGACGTCCAAAATCTAATTCTTCTTAGTCATGGATTAAATTTAATTGATGACGAAGAGTTTTTGATTCTGTATGACCTGTTCGAGCCAAGAAACCCGGACTTCCCTTACGAAGCTTACCCGAAATTCGACTTAGATGAGATGGCTGAGTCAGAGTGCCTCGCAGAATTGCGATTCAAGAAAAGAGACATTTACTTACTTGCAGAAGTTCTGGAAATTCCACAAACCATACGATGTGATCAAAGATCGATTTGTGGTGGAATAGAAGGCTTATGCATGCTGTTGAGGCGGTTATCGTACCCTTGCAGATACGGGGACATGATTCAAAGATTCGCTCGGCCAGTTCCTGTGATCAGCATAGTTACAAATATTTTGATCGACTACATATATCACATCCATGGCCAACGGTTAACCCACTGGAATCGTGAGATTTTGGATCCCGACCACCTTGAGATGTACGCAGCGGCCATCACGTCAAGAGGCTCGCCTTTACACAACTGCTTTGGCTTCGTCGATGGCACCGTAAGACCAATCGCACGACCAGGAGAGAATCAGCGGATACTGTACAATGGTTATAAGCGGGTCCATGCTATAAAGTTCCAATCCGTCGTGTTACCAAATGGCTTAATTGGAAATATGTACGGTCCCGTAGGTGAGACCTACAGCCATGTAGCTGTATTTTTGATATACAAATTTAACACTTACCGTTTGTTTTTTCTTTTGAAATAACAAACATTTCTTGTAGCTGTGAAATGAACTTGGTTAATGTTTTATCTCGTTTGCTTG
This sequence comes from Dendrophyllia cribrosa, assembly GCA_024195265.1. Lineage (NCBI taxonomy): Eukaryota > Metazoa > Cnidaria > Anthozoa > Scleractinia > Dendrophylliidae > Dendrophyllia > Dendrophyllia cribrosa. Next base: position 42,162,781 of record JAJLRJ010000003.1, on the reverse strand, counting down.
TTTCAGAGGGCAGAAAGCATGATGCATCAATGCTTGCAAATTCAGGACTGTTGCGAGACCTAGAGCAGTACGCCTTATCTCATGGTGGCCAACCGATGTGCCTTTACGGGGATCCCGCCTATCCACTAAGAGTGCATCTTCAGTGTCCATTCAGATTTGGAGTTATAACCGATCAAATGAAGGCTTACAATACTGCAATGAGTACTGTAAGGTCTTCTGTTGAATGGCTATTTGGGGACATAATTAACTATTTCAAGTTCTTGGACTTCAAGAAAAATTTAAAACTTGGGCTTAGTAGCGTTGGTAAAATATATATCGTTTCCGCTCTTCTCCAAAACGCCCTTACGTGTCTTTATGGCAACGAAACTTCAAGTTTTTTTTATCTTGATCCACCAACACTGGAAGAGTACTTCTCTTAAGCTATGAAATGTTTATTTATTTCTTCAACAAATCTACTTTTACATCAATAAGGAGAGCATATAAATATAGTCTCCAGCAATAGTAGTAAGAAAGAGGTTATAAACAAAACGTCGAGATGAGAGCATATAAAAATAGCCTCCAGTAATACTAGTAACCAAGAGTCTTTAAACAAAACTTCGAGAGGAGAGCACATAACAATAGACTCCAGCAATACGAGTAAGACAAAGTTTATAAACACAACTTCAGGATTTTTTAATATTGTAATATCCATGTAATCGATGAAATATATTTAATAAATATATTTAAAAATGTTAATATAAAAATAAATCAAAGGGGCAGGTACAACTTAAACCCAACAACAATGATCATCAAACAAACTTGAAAAAGTTACTTTGGAGCAAATTTTTCCATGAGAGCCAAGAATGCCTGTGACTGTTGCTGCTGTTGATTTATCATCATCATCATCATCACCTGTTGCTGTTGCTGTTGTTGTTGAACCATAGTGGAGATCAAGTTTTCTTGATACTGGTTCTTTTCCTTCTCCCTCTCCGTCATGGTTTCCTGCTCTTTCTTCCTTAGATCCAGTTCTTGCTCTTTCAGAACAGTCTCCTTTTCAGCCCTTTCCTTTAAACAATCAATAGCATCTGCTGTGCTCCTTCGACTCTTCTTTTTGGGCGCTTCTGAGTCACCACTTTCCTTCTTTCTTTTGACAGTTTGGCCCATACGCTCCAGAGCTTGCTTACGCATATCTTCGGCTGCTGCCTTTTCATTCTCAATTGCTTTCTTTTTGTTCTCGTCTTCACACTCTAACTTCTCTTTAGCAGCTTTCTCCTTTTCCAGAATTTCCTCTAAAACACAATCGAGCTCTGAACTTTCCACATTGATACCACTAGCTTTCTCTTCACTTTTTAATTTGGCTTGCATCTTTTTGGTTAGCAGGTTGTACCTGTCGCGCACAGATCTTGCTGTAACTCTGAACTTTGGACATAACATGGCGTTTAACCTTTCAGCCGATGACTCCCAAGCTTGTCCTCTTTCGGGGCTTCTGATTTTAAATCGGAAAGGCTCAACAGCAAGCACCTCCCGGCACATTACAATATCGTGGTCATTACTCCACGTAAAATTTGGATTTCTGTCAAAGTAAACAGAGTTAAAAGGTTTAAGAATGTTGAGAGCTAGAAATAAAATTATCCGCTTTTAACCATAAATTACACTTTGCTGTAAAACAATCTCAAATTTTGCGGGAAAACTACCGCTATGGAAAGACCGAAAGCAAGTTAATACTTGATTTCTGACACACATGAATTTACAATGATCTAAAATTAAACATTTCGAAAAAAGATTTGCAAAACTTGAGAGACACTCAAGTAAATTAAATGTAAACACACAATCTCATGAAATCCTTCGCTGCTTTTAACAGAAGTTTTAACTGCAAGTTACTTACAGAATATTTAATTTTTAACCGAAACCAAAGGTATACTGTGTTGCCACTTAAGTATTTTCTTTCAAGAAAAATGATAAAAAGCACTCTTTCATTAAATTTCGTAAATAAACTTAATTTACGTGGTTGCCTTCTCCGTCGCATGGCTCAGTGTTTTGGTAGTTGTCATCTGTGTGCAAGAAAGGCAATGCTTAAAATAAGTTGGTTCTGTTCATCAAACTAAACAGAGGAATTTAAAACAACCGTACAAGAAAATAAAAACACCAACCGGTTACAAACTGTGACAAATGAGAGTAAATCCGTACCTTTTAGCGAGATAAAACTCTTCAAGAGACCTCAAGTTGACGACGACGTGAAACTAATCCTTTTGAAGTCGTCGACGAGAACACGACGACGAGATTTTCTGGTCGCGCTCGCGCACTGACGCTCAACTTACTTCCGGTCGTCGTCGACCCGGTCGTCGTCGACCCGGTCGTCGTCACGATTGTTTAAGCTCGGTATTATTAAATGCTTGTAAACTGAGATTTCGTATTTATAGTTTAAATATATTATTTTTGTTTTAATTTACATAAACGCAAGTTGTATAGCCCCCGTGAAAAAGTTAACACCTAATTTGGTGTTCCAGGTTTGAATTATAGCTTTTGCGTAACCGGATAATGGACATACACCCTACGTTATTTTTATACTGATTGTTTTATTTATAGTAGGATAAAAACAACAAAATAGGAAAATTCAAGACCTCCAAATACCTAACCTTCCTTTTAGCGGTTTAAATTGTCTCAATTGACACTATGAATTGCGATACACGAAAATGTCTCTTAATCAAGGGCTCCTATGAGGAGAATTCGTGAATTTGAAACGTTCTAAATAACTAAAAGATTATTCGCCCAAAAATTTATGGTATATAAAGGTATGCATACACTTGAGGAATAGATCCATATTGAACTTGACTTTTAGCGGCGTCACTTCGGTAAATAACTTCAATTACAAAAATCGCCACAGAGTCGAACTGTTTTGTGTCGCAATTTTAGAAATAAAGGACTTAAATGAAGATTTTTGATAATACACTGGCCTAAATTGTCTTCCGGAGTTTCGAGAAACACACGTTATCTTACAATGTCAACACTTCACCCGCCTTGTTTCTGTAGCATTAGACTGCGAGCATCTTATTTTTCTTAGTTTAGTTAGTCGAGCGAGCGTGCGCGAGCGGCAAAGCCAAGTGTCGGGAGGAACGAGGGCGCGCCCGCTCACTCGACAGCTTAATGAAAGAAAAATAAGAGATTGCTCGCAGTCTACTGTATGTCGCTTCGAAATAAGAGTTTCTCTGAGTTTCCGATAATGGTTGGCCGGTGCCTACTTACTCCCTGTGTGGACGAAACAATGGGCGGAAAAAGTTAGAAAGCAAGACGGTCACGGAAACCAGGACTTGAACGTCACAGACCCGACATTCAGTGTTCGCGATTTGTATCATCGTCAGTACTGAGTTGAAATAATAATAAGAGGATATGCGTAGCCTATCATCGTGCCAGTAATGCACGTTACTCACGGGCCAACAGTTACGTAAAACAGCAACAGGCAAATAAAACCAAAATTAGTTTCGTTTCTGCTTGCTTGCGTACGTATTCTCGTGCCCAGATCTAATGCGATAAATAAATCAGAGACGAAAACATGAAGAATAAAAAGAAAAACGGAGGGCAAACCTTACCTCATTGCCGTATCCGGCACGAGTAATAACACGCTGTAAAGATCTCAGTTGGATCAGTTCACGCGCTAACTGTAGGACAAACAAGGTCGGTTCTGAAATATGCCCTCTATATTTTGGTGACAATTTTTAGTGTGGACCCTGTTTATCGACGGAAGTTGCCTTAACAGCAACAATTTGCATGTGTAGTGTATGTTACTCGAGGGCAAACACTTACGTAAAACAGCAACAAAAAATCGAACCCAAATTTGTTTCGCTTTTGCTTTCAAAACGACGCCGATCGCACCGAATCCCAAGCATCGTGGGCTCAAAATTTTCTCGCAGTGCATGCGTGCGTATTCTCGTACCCAGATCTAACGCGATACACAGAAGTAGATACTGTACGAAAACACGGAGAAGAAAAACAAAAACAAAAACGGAGGCCAAACCTTAACTCGTTACCGTAATTGCACGACTATAATAGAAAAATTTGCTCGTCTACCCGCTATAAATGGCTTTAATATAGAAAGAGGCTTGTCCCTGATCAGGATGCTGATAAGCGAGTGACGTCAAAGAAAATAGATACTTTTAATTTTAAGCACGGATTTCGTCCCCCCGCCCCCCCCCCCCCCCCCCCCCACCTCCCGTGGGGAGAGGGGTACTCAACAAAGTTTTGTGCGGGGATGCTCCCCACCAAGGTCCAAACCCTTACCCTTTCATATACCGTTTTTGACAGAAAAAGGACCCCTTTCATATACCTTTCGTTGAAAATGGTACCCCTTTCATATAGCGTTTACGTGCGTCTGTTTGATATATTTTGAAAGGCCCTTTACTTAAATGGCAGCATGTTTTCCCTACCTTTTTTATATTTCAACTCGTGCTTTCACTACCCTTTTCTATACTTCGTGAAATCCTTACCCTTTCATATACTTCAACTCGTGAAATCCCTACCCTTTCATGTACCTCCAGCCTAAAAAAGGTACGCCTTTCGGGCTTAGCATCCCCGTATAGCCTAATATAGGGAGTACTCCCCCGGATTTCGTTCACTTAATTCGCCGCTTTGCTTGTTCGCAAAACAACCAAAAGCTGCACGCGTATGTCTCGGTTCGCCAAACATTCAAATTGCTACTTTCCAGTTTGTTTGTTTGTTTGGGTTGTGTTCACGCGCAATCATTTTAATGTCATTACGAAAACCGCTCATACTGAGGACTTTGCGGCTGTTAAATATTCTTTCTTGGTTATGTTTTCCACAACAGTTTCGTCAACATTGTTACTTTGGATGCTCGTTTAAACAAACTGTGAGAAAAACACAAGCGAATTCAACACAGATTTAGAATATCTCAATATCAAAGCAATTAAGCATCCGATCGACACAACAAATCTTTGAATTTTTTTAGGAGGCGTAGAGGAAGCAAAATTTTCCAAATGTCTAGACAATCTTGGCTTTAAAATACTTCGGATTAGCTTAACTTTATGGACAAAAGCCATATTTAGGCTGTAAAGAAATAAAATTCGTCTGGAGGCTTTGCCCGTCATTCCGGTAATTGTTTGGGTCATCCTGTCAACTTCCATGGCACAATTTGAAAATTTCATTTTCCTGATCATTTGCTATATGCTTGTTCTAAGCAGGTAATATTTGAGATTGTAATTTGCAAACACATATATCGCATCATTAAGCCAAGTAATCACAAATGCATAGTGGTTGTCTAGCATTTTCCCACACATTCACACCGAAATGCTCTCGCTACTGTTATAGGCTTTAGAAGCCAATATATTGTCTTCTCGTCAAAAATGAACTTGTAAGAGGTGCTAAAAGTCGAATAAAAAAATGAAACAGCCTTTCTCAGCAGGTGTGAAAAAAATCTCTTCTTTTGTTTATGTATTGTTTGCTTTCATATTTTATTAAAAATTCAATTAATTCTTTAATTCAATTAATTAATTAATTAATTAATTAATTAAGAGATGTCTTTAAACCTTTAAAATACAATTTAACTTCAAATATAACTCCTACTTGTAGAATAAGGTACAGCTAACTTCACCTTATTATGTCCATGTCGAATAAATGTAGGGAATAAAAGAATATGTTCACTTTATTGTTTTTAAACGGATAACTTATTATTCTGACTATTTATTTGGTAAATTAAGAAAAAAGTTAAATTTGTTTCTTACCCTTTCAAGGAAGCCATTTTGTCATGCTGTCGACGATTCGTTATGGCAACTGGCACAAAGTGTTAATAACTAGTGTTAGTGTTTTTTTTGCCATTACCGGCAGGGATTACGATCTTCCGATGTGCTGTCGTCACTTAGCAAAACCGACGCTTTGATCAGTATCGACCGACTGATCGAGACTGATCAAAACAAAAATTCCTAGAGTTAAAAAAGAGGACCGTAACCTGAGTATAAATCTAGGCGTATCAAAAGTGATATCTGCACACTTTCTTCGATTTCTTTCGCGATAATTTCGCGATAATTCGCGATAATTCGATAATTATCGCGCGCGCCAACAAAAAACCGCCGGCTACGCAGGTTATTCGCGGCTTCACCGCTCACAAACTCGCGGCTTCGCCGCTCGCGAATTATCGCGCGCGCCAACAATAAAAACGCCGGCAACTCAAGCTACGGTTTGTATGGTGACTATGCTTCTGTTTACTTTTGTAAAGTCGGTATTTATAGGAGTTCGAAACTGGTGAAAAATAAATAGATGAAGAACTTTATAGAATACATCAATTACAGAGACCTAAACAAAATAACTGATCACTACGCCAAACTGAACTTACGCCAGTTAACAGATGATGTTGTCGGGGGCGGAAGTCAGTGGAGCAAAACGCCTGGGAGAGGGGAGGGTCCGAAAGTGTGCAGATTCTTTAATTTTGAGCTTTTTGTATTTACATGTTCAGCACTGAAGGAGGTGGGGTAATATAAAAGAAGAAGAAGAAGAAGAAGAAGAAGAAGAAGAAGAAGAAGAATTATTGTTTTGTCTCTTTGACTTTATGGCTGCATAATGTGCTATGGCTATCATTGCAGAAACAACCTAGACTACGGTGTGTTTTACAGTGCGTGCTTATTGTTGTACAAAAGTTTACGATCGTGTGAACAGATCGTTTTGTTATATGAGCTAATAAAATTCCTTTGGTCTCTCGAAACGTACTTCGAAAGACAAAACATACGGACCGTCCGTTTAGTGTATATATGTTTGTCATTCAGAGAGGGTTGATATAATTTAGATATAATAGACAAGCCAAACTTGATAAAAAGCTGATGAAGTTATATTTATTTGTTTACTGATACTGGACTATGATCCATACATTGTGCATTGTAATAGCCGTTGTATTTTCCTTTTATTAAACCACTAATAATACATTAAATGTTCTTTAAAAATATATAATTTACGATTATACGTTACAGTACATGCCTGTTGGAATGCTGGAGACTGACCTGCCCACCACCCTTCCACCACTCCCCCTATTCCAACCACCCACAACACTATAACTTTATTGGGTAAAAAAAACACAATTACTGGCATCCCAGTAGTTTACATTGTGGCTCATAAAACTGAACTTACTTAAGAGATGAGCTAAGGGACGGCCTATTATTTTTTTTTGACGGGGGGGGGGGGGGGGGGGGGGGGGAGTTTCACATGCAAATATGTGATATGCGGCACCTGCTGAAAACCTTTTGTTGTGTGTATCCGTCCAACTGCCATACTTTCAGCAAACATTTTTTCTTTATTTTTTGCTTGCATACAATTTATTTCAATAATAATAGTCCGTCCCTAAAAATCTAATTTTCTACTAAAACTAGAATATAATACTAAAGTAACCCTCACAAAAAAAAGGGAGTACATCCAGCATCCATAGGATGTAAATAATTACTATTTCCAAAGGAACAACATTGTTTCACAATGTATTAGCTAGGCCATAAAGGACTCTCTAATTATTTTAACTTTCCCACGCCTATAAAGTACTGCTCAGAACCTTTTTTGAATGGACACGCTTTAATTTAGGATGTTTAGGATTCGCCTTTTTTATGAGCTTTCATATGACAAGCATTTGGGAAGAGCAGCACACTAAGCAGGTACTTATAGCAATACAACTAAGGTTTTATGAAGTGCGTACGTTGTCTATAAATACCGTAAAAAACCCGGTTACAAGCCCTGGGCTTATACAACTTCGTAAGGGTTATTTGACCGGCAAGCAAAAATATATTGTGATAAAAAAGCATTGTTTCAGTTAATTTGGTGCAAATTGAAGTAAACAATTGCTGTTAAGGAACGTGGTGTGCTTATGTATAATCATACCTCTTCTACGTGGCCCCTGGTGTTTTTACGAGTGGCACAATCATAAGCACAAGGCTCAAGAGTTCAAATACATCAACAAAAAAACTGCACGTAAAAAAAGCAGCAAAATTGCACGAAATTTAAAGGGTTTGTGTGTTCCAATGCTTACATGAACATGTACTCTTGTACTTGCGCTCACAAACACGCGCTCACTCGTAAAAAACAGCCACCGGAAATTGCTTTTGCTCAAATAACATTTCTGCACTTAAATCGAGACTGAAATAATTATTATGTTTCTAGACGAATTAGCAAAATGAATTAAACTGGCATCAATGTACCTACAGGATTTCACACTTAACAAAGTGTACGTTTTGTGTGTTGAAATTAAGAGTCCTCCTGTCTTATTAAAACACAATATTTAAGCTTGGTAGACACGTAAATAGTACAAGAGAAAATCAGGTGCTAGAGTTGCCCCCGCTTTGCTAATGATAACTATTAAAACTCGATTTAGTATTTTGCGCCCATGCTAGTGCAATTTCAATTGAGTGTCGAAAGTAATTTCGCAATTGCTTTAGTTTTGTATTGCTATGCTTTGTGATTGGCTAAAAAATCTCCCGCCACTTCTCAACCAATCAGAAGTTAAACCAAAACCAATCGTGACTTGCTCGCACGCGTTTTTCCGCTTGGAGCCAGCTACGTGTATTTCGAGTTCTGATTGGTTAATTGGATTGTCTGCGTCTGTTTTGATTGCCCAGAGTAATTACTTTGGGTTTGGTTTTACGACACTCAAATGAAAACTGCTCTACAAATGTAACATTATTGCGGTTTCCATTGCCACACATCATTTACATTGACAAATCAAGTACCGTACATCTAAACAAATGAACTGACCAATCAGATATCCGACTTAAAATAGCCACGCAGCTTGATACGGAACTAGTAATTAATATTAACTTAAAATCGTTTTGAAACAGATCTAAATGTAAAGGGTGTTTCAGAGAGAGTTCGACGTGTACACAGCAAAGAAAACATCAGGACCACGTTTAAACTCGTTAAAACACTAGGCAGCATTTTTAAGAAACCGAAAGACCGCCCCGCTGTAAATCAGATCAAAGGAATTGTTTACAAAGTTAAGTGTAAGACATGTGATTTTACCTATATCAGAGAAAGTAAGAAATCCTGGAATTCACGAGGTGCAAAACACAAGCCGGGTACAAAATCGAACAATGAAAGCGCAATTAGGCACCACGCCGAAACAACATATCACGACATTCACTCAGACGACGTTGAAATTCTAGAAAGGAACCTGAATAATATCATTTTAACATTTTTAACATTTTTAGATCAGTTTCAAAACGTTTTTAAGGTGGCTCCCAACAGTTTCCAGCACTTTTCAAGACTTAGAATTTGATGGGTCATTATAACCACTCTTTATCAGTTGATGCTACAATCATGATATCAAACGAATGCCCAATGATTGGTGAACATGTTGTTATCATTTTTGTGACACAATATGTTACTATAGCAACAGTATAACGTGCTCAAAACACCCTTGATTTTAGCTTTAAGTGTTAATAACTAAAAAATGACTCGGTGAACCCCATTTTTTATTGTCAAAAATTTAATTTTCGAAAATTTACGGTGGCTCCGAACCCCACCTACAGAATTTTTTTAAACTTTGCCAAAAGTTGCATCTTTTCCTACTGATCAAAATTCGACAATAAAAAATTATTGCACGATGGGATGTTGTAAAACTATTTTGTAAACCGGTGAAAGAAAATTCATCCGTGATAACTCATTGCGCCCCAATCCCAACCGCTCCGGCCAAAAAGATAAAATTGTCTTACTTTTAGATTTTGGATAATAATATGTCTCCCATATTCAATTATTTTAAAATGACTTCCTGCCTCTCATCAGCTGAATCTGCATTTACATTCGAGTACAGTACAAGATTAATCAAGTCGACGAGCTATTTCCTTAGAGAAAAACTCGAGAACTCGATCGGGTAAAATACGAGACAATTACTTTGGAGTATTTTTTGTTTTGTAACAGTAGTACAACAACAACAAGTAGCTTTATTTGCATGACTATAAATCCTTACAGTATTGCAAAGCTTTACAACATAACAAAATGAAATTACAATAATATAACAAAGAAAGGGAAAGTACAATCAGTCTGATTTGATAATTTGATTATTGCGGAGATCTAAGCATGAAATAATGAATTTCACCAAATGAATATTTACAAAATAATTACGAGAGTTCATTAATTCATTGGTAACTTCTGAAGGAGATAACTGTTTTATATTTGGTAGGTGATACCCTATTTTCCTGTAAAATCCGTCCCTAATAATTGAGTATTTAGGACAGTGGAAAAGGAAGTGAATTTCATCTTCAATTTCATTAGATCCACAAGTAGGGCACAATCTATCATCTCTCGTGATTTTTTCATATCTACCAATTTCAATCATTAATTTATGATTACTTATACGAAATTTTACTAATTGTTTTCTGTCATTTGATTTCCTTGTAAGGTCTAAGTAATGAGAAGGCGTATATTCGTTCTTAAAGATATTATAAAATTCGAGTTTCTTAGAGTGTTGAATGATATGTCGCCAATATAGGATATATTTTTGTTGCATTAAGTTTACATAATGTTCGATTTTAGTTTCAGTTAAGAAAATAGGGTCAAAATCAGGCAAATTATAGAATTCGGATATCTTTATAAGATTAGAGTAGAAGCTATTTTTACCAGAAGAGTGAAGATCTGCGGACATTAAAAAGATCTGTTTAACAATAGAGTTATTGTCCTTACTTTGAAGATATAAGGTATAATTAATTATTTTCTGATTAATAGCTATAATAAGAGGAAACCTTCCTAGTTCAGCTCTACATGCCACATTTGATGCTTTATTGCTTACTTCTAGATAACGTTTGCAGAATTGTAAATGGATTTTTTCAATCTGCGAGCTGTCCCAAGACTTAAAATCCGGTTTTGTGTACACACCCCAAACTTCGCTATTATATGTTAAAATTGGGGAGATCATCGTGTCAAAGATTTTACTTGCCAGGGATGGGGACAATTTACTGAAATTTGTATGTTTTCTTAGACTGAAAAGAGCGTGAAGGGCCTTCTCTTTTAGCTGGTCAAGTGCCATTGAAAAGTTACCCGTTGAAGAGATTACAGACCCTAGATAGGTGTAGTTTTGGACGATTTCAATCATTTTATTGCCTATGTGAAAACTAGACTCAGTACATTTCTTAGCACGTTTCTGAAAGATCATAACTTTGGTCTTTTTTGGATTGATACTTAACATCCACGAGTTGCAATAGGAAGATAACTTATCAAGACAAGTTTGCAGTCCTGTTTTGGATCTTGAAAGTATGACTAAATCATCCGCATATAAAAGTGAGTTTAATTTTGTGCCATTCGGTAGAACAAAAGGATCCGATAAAATATTTTCGAACGAATGTGGTATGTTGTTAACATAGAGGTTAAATAGCAATGGGCTTAAAATACAACCTTGGCGTACACCTCTTGCGTATTGAAAGGGTTGTGTTTGGCTTTTTCCAATTTTTACGGAACATGTAGAGTTTGAGTACAAATTATTTATTAAATTGTAAAAGCGGCCTCCCACATTAATTTGCAATAGCTTGTACAATAGTCCGTCATGCCAGACTGAGTCAAAAGCTTTCCTGAAATCTACAAAACAAGCGTATATTTTTTCATTGTGTAGACCCCGCTATTTCGTACCCTCGGGCTATGGCTAAACTGTTTCCCTTGGATTTACTTACTATTTTTGTCTTCATTCATTTTCTATTGGCTCGGCTAACTGAAACCCATCGCTATCTCGATCAAACTGAGAGCCACTGAGCTGCTGCAGTGTGCGAGCACCGTTCGGTGATTTTCATACAAGTTCATTTTGTATAGGCCTGAATCATACGGTTTCGAGTTCAATTTGGGATTAATTTGCACGAGTGAATTAATGAGCTTTTTGAAAAACTCACAAGTGCAAATTAATCCCAAATTGAACGAGATAACCGTATGATTACTTATTAATAATTATACATGAAAAAATTTGCCGAGAGGAAGTGAAGATCTTCTTGCAGACAGGAAGTGAGCATTTGACGCGTATTTGACACTTTATTTACTGATTGGCTGATGAAGATCAGTCCATAATACTCAACGGTTTCGTTTGCACATGTAACATTTTCAACAAGATTTACAAGACTTTTATATAAAGAATTTCAAACCAAACTAAGGCAAAAAGTGAGCAAAAAGTCATTGTTTAATCGGAGTCTGAATCGCTCTCGATAATATGAAATCGACGGCGCTTGATAGGCTTCACACTTGGAGACTTGCTCTTGAAGTTGAATGAAACCTGGCAGTAGTTGAAAGTGTTCAACAGATTTTGCTCTTGGGCTTTCATCATCGTTGGATTGATCGATGAAGAACTTTGGTTCAAGCCAAACGTCTGAAACGTTGAGTTGTTTCTCCCTGAAATTGCATACGAAAGCTGGTGCTGTTCGTCTTCGTTGGCTTCATCGTAGTCGTCTACGGACTGAATGTTCTTATGCCCGGTGATCTTCACGATGCCCGACCGCTCGATGTTTGCCTTCTTCAACTTGCTTACGATCGTTTTGCGAACGCTGTGGTTGGTGAACTATTTGTTGGTGCTTTCAAGAATGGTACCTGCGACAATGCCCTTCATCATAGCATTGATTTTGTTAACCCTCATCGGTTGAACTCATCGGTTGTACTTTAAACCACACTGGCTTTCTGCTTCTTTGGATGGAGAGGTAAAACCACAGTCGTCTTCATGTTTTGAGGTCGGCGACTCACAAACTGCTTGAAAAGAGCCACTGGGCATATATCTTTCTCCTCCAACTGCAAACATTCGTGGCTGGAAATCTCGGATCTTTGTGTGGTCTGCCCTTCTGTGTACTGTACGAACTCAACGCCATTGTCGTCTTTGCGGAGCTGAAAGTCATCCATTTTCATCTCTCGGTGTTCTTGCCTACCACGGAGTCCAAAATGCTGCGTAAGTGACCACCACATTGTGTTCACTAATGCTTCTAGTGTTTTACATCCAAACTTGTTTTCTTTCCAAAGAAATTATTTCTCTTCTTTTGTCAAATTTCTGGCTTTGTTGGGGCGCTTACCATGGCCGGACTGTCGTAGTAATTTCGCTTTCCCCTCTAAAACCTGCTTGGATGAGTGAAATTCTCGGTCTTTCACGATTGATAATAGGTAGTGTCTGTCTTTTAAACGCCTGTCGTGGGCAGCAATCATAACTCTCAAGCTGTCCGGCTCGTAATCTTCCCCGTTTTTGTTTTTGACCTATGCGTAGAATTTCTCGAGTAATTTGATCAGATCAGCCGGCTCGTGTTCCTCGATTTCTAAAACAATGTTTTTTCTTCACACCATGTCTTCCAGACACTCAACCAAAACGACGTACTCTTGCTAGTGTTTGGATTTTCAGATCCATTTCGGAGTTCCTCTATAGTTTCATCGGCAGCCAAAGCAAACCTTTATTGAATAAAAATGGCAGCCATTTTTTTCTCACTCGAGATTGAAACTTTTTTCAATCTTTCCGCGCAAAATTTACGTCATCATTTCACATGATGTGATTGGTTTATATTATTTTATATTGTCTTTCAACCAATCAGAATCGAGAATTTTGATTTGTAATTTTCACTGGTGTTACACTTTTTGCACTGGTGTTACACTTTAACTGCACTGCTCTTAGCAAATCAGAATTTAGTAATTTTTTCATGTATATTATTATGTTGAAAACTGCGAAATTTGACAACACGTTCGCTGTCTCAAACTTCAAATTCCCTTGAGAGCTCGAGATAATGGGGTCTACTGTATTTTCTTGGTTTCAATTTAGCGTTTTGGTCAGGTTTGATGAAAATCCAGTTATACCCTTGGACAAGGGAGGCAAAAGGGAATTAAGTATTTTGCCCAAGAATACAACACAGTGCTCATAGCGATCCCTGGACCATACCCCTTTGAATACAAAGGCTGATGATTAAGGCACTAGGCTACTGCGCCTCCACAAGTTACAATCAGCCCTAACCTACACCACCCAGCTATTTCGGATCAAATATGTTAAAGTTTCTTTGCATACACGGCAGTTTCTAAGAGACAAACATTTCCTGTACTTTTGTAAACTTACTAGGCATTTTCAACATTTATGTAATATTTAATTACTGGCTCCTTGTACTTGAAGTCGCAATTAGCAGTATTATAAGACACAGGATGAATGCCAATTTCTTTTGCGACGGTTTTATAGTACATATGTCGCCTTTGCAAGTAAAACACACTATTCATGTTTCTCCGGCTTAAAGGGACACTCTCACGAGGGCGCATGCGCGAGTTTTTCGAATCGAAACTTGAAAAGTTCAGCCTGAATTTTTCAAGTTGAACCGTCAATTTCAAAATGGCGTCGACTAGTGGCGGCGGTGGAGGGAAAAGAACCAATTCGGGACGGAAGAGGAAGTTCGAGGATCAAGCAGAATATAAGATAGCGTGGTCTAGAAACCACAAACGAATATATTTGGAAAATCGGATATTTAGGTCGTGGCTTCAGGCTAAATTCGATGCCGGGTATGAAGCTTCCAGTGACAGCGACTTCGTCGCCCATTTGTTGTCGTTGGAATATCGTCAAAGGTATGCTATGTTTTCATGACTTTGGCTTCAGTTTGCCCTCCTCAGCACGAGTGGCTCCTTGACGGAACCAAAAAAACGAAAGGGAGTAAAGGAAAGAAAAATTATGAGCCTACGTACGACACGAGGTATTCCCAGGCGGTCACCCATCCAAGTACTAACCTCGCCCGACAGGGCTTAACTTCGGTGATCGGACGAGAACCGGCGCATGTCAACCCGCGACAGTGTCCCTTTAAGGTGACTCGTTCGAAATGCAAAATGCGCTCATCTGTGACCTGGATGCAATTTCGCAACAGCAAACTTTTGGTCATAACTTCTTTGTTTTTTTACTCTATTGCAATAATTCTTTTAGTATCTCCTAGTTGAATGAAGCATGGATTAACAAATATGAACCGATTTTCTTCGAAATAAATACAGGAGCCAAAATCTGGATTTGTGAAAACCCCTCATTTCATATTGAGGCCCTCCTAGAAAAAAATTGGTCCGTTTTATTTGGCTCAAAATTTGCGAATCGACTTCCTTTGCTTGATATAGTCTAGAATGTGGCCAAGTTACAAAAAAATCGTCGGAACAGAAACGCTGCAACATAAATGCCGTCAACTAAGTAGCTTATTTCCACCCGAGGTGAAATAAATATTGATTGCGCCTCGAAAAATAATAATCATGGACACTCAACACCAAGAATATGTTGTATAGGCATGCATTATATCTTACAGCAAGTTCGATTGCGAATGCTATAAACCATTAAAATTTACTGACTCAGTCTTTAGACCAACACACATGGCGAAAACGCGCTAAATATGTAATATCGCTCTGCTCTTAATTTTACCGAGATTATATATTATTTCCTCCTGAAACATATAACGACAAGAAACTGGTAGTATTGGTAAAACTTACGAACCGGTTTTTGGTCATTCTAGGTGTTTTCCTGGTTGATAAACAACTTGTCGAAACTGCAGCATTCGCCCTATGGTCTTGCACGCAGATTTTAGGCTTCGTTGTTTACGAATGGTAATGAAATTTGACAATTCGTCAGGGGGGTAACACCATACGCTGGGGTGTAGTTCTCAGGCATATATGCTCCAATGGAGCCACTGTTTGTGAGCATTCGCCAATTGTATGTCAAGCATACGGTAAAGTCAATTCGGTCTCCCCTGACGAATTGTCAAATGTAATTACCATTCGTAAACAACGAAGCGCAAAATCTGCGTGCAAGTCCATAGGGCGAATGCCGCAGTTTCGACAAGTTGTTTATCAACCAGGAAAACACCTAGAGTGACCAAAACCGGTTCGTAAGTTTCACCAATACTACCAGTTTCTGTTGCATTTCTGTTGCAGCGTTTCTGTTCCGACGAAGTTTTTGTAACTTGGCCACATTCTAGACTATATCAAAGGAAGTCGATTACCAAATTTTGAGCCAAATAAAAAGGACCAATGTTTTTCTAGGAGGGCCTCAATATATATATTTTTTAATATTTTATTGATAACACATAGACCAAGATTTACATGCATGTAAGGAGAAATTGATAGAAAAGAAACTAGTAACTAACGAACTAGTAAAATAACAATATGGATAACAAAACAATAAATCTTACAATCACACTAATATCAATGGAAAGAGGGGGACTGGATTAGAGTGGGTAAATAGGTTGAGGCACACTATCGCAATAAACAATAAACAGTCGCAAATTATACACAGTGTAGTCCATTTGGATACATATTTCCCGTGTTTGTTATTTTTCACAGCAATTTCTTTTTCACTACGAATTTTGTCATTAAGAATGACACGGAAAGCCTCGAAAGTCGGAGAACAGCAATTTAACTTTGATTGATAAATATAGAATTTCGCTATTAGAAGATAGTGGTTGAAAACGGAAGTTGAAGTCGATTCAGGTTTATATCCATACAATACGTCAGTTAAAGTGACAGTGACCATCACCTCGTTTTTTCTTCCACCATTTAATTACAGTAAACCAGAAAGACTTTAATTTCGGGGCATTCAAAAAACATATGTGATAAGGTTTCGCAGGCAGAATTACAAAATTGGCACTTTGGATCTGTCGCGATTTTCATTTTGTAAAGTCCATCCTTGGTGGCTATTATATTATGAAATATCTTATATTGGAAACATCTTAATTTGTTTTCTATAGTGATCTTAAAGGGCAATTCGAAAATTGACGTGGGGTTTAGATCAAGGTTTTTGAAATTGCATTCAACGTTCGGGGGAGTGAAAGTTTTGCTAACTAGCACAGTATTTGTTTTTTTTGGCATTGACGGCATTGACATTCGCAACGGAGAGTTCATTTCTTATACAAGCGGAGTTGGATATGGCAGAAAGATGCTCTCTAAGAGACTTTTCCAAACCTCAGGAATTGCAGCTATTAAGCCACTGTAAGTTAGAAAGTTCGTTTGGAGATCATACAGTGGTTAAACCTTTTTTTGTGCCACGATGCATAATAAATTGGTTTACCATCTTCTGTAATAAAACGGTTATTCCAGAGTATTTCATTTGCAAATTTGTCAGCATTAGATGGATCACAAGAGTGAAGATTTTGCCAAACTGAGAGCATGGTTATACAAAAATCTGGAATCCCAGTCAAATCTATGTCTTCCATTTTATTTTTTATTATATGAAATGAGGGGTTTGCGCAAACCCAGATTTTGGCTCCTGTATTTATTTCGAAGAAAATCGGTTCATATTTATTATTCCATGCTTCATTCAAGTAGGAGATACAAAAATAATTATTGCAATAGAGTAAAAAAACAAAGAAGTTATGACCAAAAGTTTGCTGTTGCGAAATTGCATCCAGGTCACAGATGAGCGCATTTTGCATTTCGAGCGAGTCTCCAAAACACTCCACACGTCACAAATCAGATGTATCCACTATTATTTTTAGGAACATAGTGTCATCTCTCACATAAGCATGGTTATTTAATTCGGTTAGGGAGCAAAACATGGGACACCCACTTGCAACAATTGTTTCTCTTCTTGGTCTCTGAAAGGAAGAGCTGCTTGGATCAGGTCTGAAGGCGTCGATCACGTGTTCCACGTTGTCCTGATCCATTAACATAAAAGTGACCTTCTGTCTGAACGGCCAGCGGAGCAACGCATCGTACTGGCCGCGCATGATAACGAAGAATACAGAGATGTGTGTTCCTCGGCCCATGCCGTCACCATTTAAATAAATGCGCGCGCACATCTTGTAACCATAACGACTGGTGAAGAAGCACGGGCTATAAAAAGACACTTGCTGACCGCTGACTGCTTCGTTTCGTTTCCGTGCGTATTCAGTTATTTTCCACAGCAACTGACCATCATAACTTGAAAACTCTTGTTGCCTAACGTACTCCTCTAAATCAGCCAGGGTGACATTTCGCAGAGCCAGCGTGTGTTCAATGGACTCCATCCGTCTCTCTGTCCTCCTTGCAGTCTCCTGGATACTCTCTACCTGTCTTTTAACATTACCCACTTCTCGACTCGTCTCCAATGCGGTGCGATTGTTTTCCACCAAAAGCACTTCGTGGTCAGCTGTTTTATTCTCGAGGTTGGTCAGTCTTCTGGTAATGTCGGTACTTGGTAAGCTACCTTCAAAATCGGGAAGTCGTTGAGCAGATGAGGCTGCGCCCGATACATTTACTGAAGCCATCTTTCTCTCCAAAGAGGTTATCCGCTCACTGTGTTCTTGTGATTTTTCCTGCAGATTCCTCATCGTCTCCGAGCTATTTTGCATCTAGTTGAGAAGGTCTTGGACGATACTATCATAGTTTGTGAATATCTGAGGACTTCTCGACATGACTCTGGGATCACGTCTTGCGATGGCTTCTAATTCATTATTAATACGTAAAGCAAACTGAAGAATGAGAATGCTGTGGTGGGCATTTTCTTTCTTTAGATGTTCTTTCTTTTCCCTGTGGTTGAGGACCTGTTAAAGTACGTTAGGAATACATTTTATTGGAGAAAACAACGAAGTGTGTTAAAAAAAATTCCAGATGGCAGTCCAAAGCGGGCCACTGCAATCGCAACTAGTGGCGGATGTAGCGGAGGGGTCGGTGTGGGGGGGAGGGGGGGGGGGGGGTAATCTCGCATTATCTTGCCAAAACGCAAGGCCTGAAGGGCCGAAAATTGTCATTCCATAACCCTTCCACTACCCCTCCACCCCCCCCCCCCCCCCCCCCCCCCCCCCACCCCCCCCCCCCCCAACCCCCCATTACGATGGAGTCTGGCAACTATATCATTCTAGAATAACTGTTCTTTAATTGATTTATCATTCAAACTCACTTTTCCTGTCCAGAATATCAAGGAAACACATATCACCTTGTCCTGGGCAGGAGGACAAATCTTGTTGTCATTGGTACACACACATATGAAAAATACCCCTTCTCTGAAGTCACTTAACCCTTTTGAAATGTTCCATACTTCATGAAATGTAATTCATTCTTTTATTGTCTAAGTTGTGTTCACTTGTACTGCAGAAAAGACCAATAAAATCTAACTCTCCAAGAGTCTTACCTCTTTCTTGGAACAGCCAATCTGGGAGAATGGACATGGACCCTGAACTCCTTCGCAGTCTCCCATGACAGGGTTCTGATGATCTTCCAACTATAAATGCGGGGCAAAATGGTAATTACATTACAAGTTCTCTTTAATATTCTGTACTTCAGTTAAAAAAAATAAACGAAACTACGCACATGAGGGCCGGGTAAAAGAATACACTAGATACAGCAAACCAGAGTTTTGAGACTGAGAAGTTAACACAAAAAATCTGGAGTGGTTTCACCCCTTTATTTTATTCACCCCTATATTTAAGGCGAGATGAGAAACGTTTTTGTGTTTATCTATACTTAGTCGGTTTTCTAGTTTGCGTTGATTCTTGGGGCATTACGCTGGCAAAATATTGCAGAGTATTCCAGTAAAATATCTCTTTATCTATCAGTCTATGCCTGTTCATTATGATTGTTCGGGTGAAAGGTGTTTATCTGAATAATACCCAGGCCTGAGTTCTTATGAATACATACTACTAGAAAGATAAAATATCTTATCTCACCTTCCCCCGAGGAATGCCCTCTTTATTACATTTGTTACACACAATTGGATAAGCTGGACATTCATTCTCTTGATGCAGCTACAATAAAATAATTTTGAGAATTTCTTGTCAACATCCATGCGTGATTAAGTAACAAGACATACTAAATCCAGTACCAAATCTATCTGTACAAAAATCCATCTACATGAAAATGAACGTCTTCCTCCCCCTTTGGAACAATTAAAGGATACCAGTTGTGAACACACGTTTTTCTTCCTGCAGCTACGACCTTCTTATGAACATCTTACACACCAACATCGTTCGAACGTGGCATCATCGTCTCCAACGATTCACGAGGAAGCGTTTCAAGCAAGTATCTATAGGCCCAAAATGGCCCTTATGTCTTAAAGGGGCAATGTCAAGAAGAATTTGTATGAAATATGTGACCAAGTAACTTTCATTGCAAGAAATGTCCTAAACTTAAAAAAAAATGGCTAATTTTTTCATTTCCATTTGGACCATCGGCAACCAATCACAGTTGACAATAGTTTCAGTGAATAATTGTAGTAGATTTCAACATTAATTGGACCATTATTTTTAGGTTTCCGCAAGTAAAAATATGTTTTTTTGCCTTTGTAAAATATACTAAAAATCGGTGAGAAATAAAACCAGCAAAGGAAATCTGTAATGATATTTATGATACCTTACCGTCAGCTTGATTAAGGCTATCTGAGTATGACAAAGTCCGCACTCCACTTGTCGATACATGCATTCGTTTTCCAGATGCCCAGGAAGATCAGCTTTTTTCACCAACATGCCACACTCAGGATGTACACAGGGGATTTTAAGAAACTCACAAGTGTTTGTGTGGCCCTATTAAATCGAGTAAACTAAAATTTAGTATTACTACCATATAATTATATAATTGACTTCATTCTTAGACGTGCTCAGGATGACACTAGAATACATAAAAAAGCATACATAATCAGAGAAACAATATAAATAGTGTTTCACGCAGTCGTAGGAGTGCTCGATGCAAATACATGCAGAGCGAAATACAGAGCGAAAATACAAAGCGAAAATCCTTGAGACAGTTACTCGAGTTTTACGCACTAAGCGATTATGAGACTGTGCCGTTGGTGGCGGTAGAAAAAAAATTAAACTAAATTAGGAGGGCTGTTGGAATGATCCCGCTTCTGATTAGCTGCATGGAATTTATTTTCATGCCCGCGGCATTTCGTAATCAACTCAGATCTCTTGTTGAGGAGTGTGGACCTGTCGGCAGTTAAGATGCATAGCTTCTCTGATAAACATAGATTACATTTGGAAGGATGACCTAAGTAAGCGCTTGCTCGTTTAATAATGGACCATTTGATGGAGTAATTGGTGCCAGTTTGATCATTCAGATGATCACTAATAAAGAAGTCTTACTTTTGCGCGGGAAGTCCTTAATGCGAGCAAGCAAAACAAAGCTATAAACCAGTACTCTACTTTGGTATTGTTTATCATATGCTGTGTAATTGGGTGTTTCTAAATTTCAGTCTGTGGATGAAATCTTAGAGTGTGCCCAATCAAAAGAAAGGTATTTTAAAAGCAGTGTTGCTGCCTGTTGTGTTCCATAAGTACACCTAGCTTGGGACCGTGTTAATATTGAGTGGTTCTGGTATTGACACATGACATTAACCTTTTAGGGTTGACGAAAAGAATCTAGGAGGGATTTTAAATTTTGCAAGCTTCAAATAAGGAATGATGCATACGAGAATTGATTTTATGGACAGTACAATATGAAGTAGTCTTTCATACCTCCAAGTGCCTGACTTCCCCTTTCCATTTGCACCCGTCCTCCATGAATGTGCAGAAAACAACGAGAGCAAATACTTCACGACGCATAAAGTTGTCAGCAAAAACCTTGTAAAAAAAGATGACTGTCTATTAATTTTTAAGAAGAACTTGGTTCTAAACTGGTGACAAAAAGTTATACTTAAAAAAAAAAACATTTCCACAATATATAGTTCTAGAAACTGAAATAACTAACTTATATTATTTGACGACCGTGACGTTTTTAGTCAGTTTTGTTCTCGACCTGACACTGATGACGAAAGGTATTAAAATGTATTTCTCTTAAACGTTCAAAGCTACACTGACAAGTAATGATTTCGCACAACATTGCAAATTTGCCTTCTCGGAAACTTTTCTTTTAATTTTAAACTGTAAATTTATTTAAGAACAAACAAAAACAGCCACATACCTCATTTGGACGAAGTTGCTTCTGGTCCACGAGGCAAACCAATATCACTAGAACTGGGTCTCTGTAGACGAGAGAATCTTTTGTTATATCTGACTTGTGAGGATAACACTACAATTGTCATATAAGAGTATGAAGAACTCGTTAACAATTTTTATAAGGTTTTCTCCTTCTGGGGTATGGAACCAAGACATCTTCGGTAACCGTTGGGAAATCTAGTAAAATTACAAAGGAAAAAATTAAAATGAGAGTCCGAGCCAAATACCTTGATGTTCGTAGTTTAACGAAAATGGGTTTGTAACAAGAAAATATGTTGAGCTAACTATCTGCGCGCTACTTTTGTTAAAAGTTCACAACAAGATTCCAACATTTAACGTGACTTTTACTTTAATGATAAAGATCGAAACTACTCTTTTGCATTAATTGGTTTGTGGAAAAATGGTGAAGAGGGAAAAACCTGGCTAAACCAATAAGAGGGTCCGAAGAGAGGCTTCCCCTGAAAATTTGGCCTTTTGCATATATGTTTTAAAGTTTTTTGGGAGGAATGTCTTTTCGATGCTCGCAGTATAAGAATAGGTAGACAAAATGACAAATTTTCATATAAAGGCAAATTACATGTATGCTTTACTCCAGCTAGGTCACCCGGCTAGCCGGGTCACCCTTTGTCCTTGTAAACAGGTTCTAGGTATTGAGAAAGGTTTGAAAATTTGGGCAAAAATTAAAACGGTTGATAACGTAAGCTTCGTTGTTGTGATGGATTAATGAATTTCAGGTTTTATAAGGAACGTAGATTTACGACTGTCAATTTTTCTTTCTATATCTGAACTGGAACGCTGCCGTTAGGGATTTAGCTCTTGCATAGTTGATTGCATTAGACAAGGTCAACGAAATAGAATATTCGCAAAGTATACCTTGTGGAAGAAAGGAAATCCATTTTTTATCCTGACGTTTTCAATGCCATTGCCGTCGTGGTGGCTTCAAGTTCCTTATAACTCGATTTTACGCTTTACATTAGCAGGTCGCCACTCGAAAAGAACAATTAACTCAGTACGAGGCAAACCCGCCCAACCTATAAATGTTTAACATGACAAGGCCAAACACAACACTGGGGGCGACGTCCCTTGCTCCTTTTAAACCTCAGTGATGTTAGTTCTTTCAACGCCCCTACCAGTTTTAGTATGGGACGTGAAGGAGACAAGGGCTTTTCAAGGCTGCGGTCTTCTACTCTGTAGGCTGATGTCATAGTCCAACAGAGCTAACCGGGCGGCGTCCGTTTTTATGGCTTTGACCGTTGGGATGATGATTTGCAGACGCAACTGAAATGCGATAAATTGTACTGTCTAGGATCCCAACAGAAACCTGGAAATTAAAACAATCTTTATAACAAAAGAACATTTACCTGATTGCATTTATAGACTTACTGAATGAGATTTCCCAGACAAGACTGACAATAGAAGTGTCCACAGCTTGTTTGCATGGCTTCTCTCAACAACAGTTTACAGTAAGAACAAAAGTACTTAGTATCAATCTTGGCTTTATCAGAACTTGCTAAACGATAACCGGGCATTTTGACGCTTGAAATGGGCACCACAGTCAAAAGGTCATAAAACTTTGTCCAATGGAATCTCCAACTGCACAAGTCTGCTCCTCTGACTTTGTAAGCCGTCTGGAATCACTCTTGATCAAGGTAACTACGAAGGCAAAACGAAATTTTAATTTAGTCTGAAGGCGATTATGCATGTAGTGTTTTGCTTAATCGCCAGGAAGCTCGACGGGCACAGATTGGTGTTTAGGTAAATTACAACTATATCATTAAAGGGGCTATGTCACCATTTCTAGCTTGTATTGTTTTAAAAAAGCTAAATCTTTATATCAGTGGAAACTCGAAAATAATGGTCCAGTTTTGTTTAAAAGTATTCTACTAGTGCTTTAGGGTAACATAGGTATCTTGGACTGCAGATTGGACTGTATCTTTTTTTCAAGTTTATAACCTGTGTGTGCGTGTGTGTGTGTGTGACCGTAGTTCTGTTAGAAACTGGCAGCGCACTAAGCTTCTTTCCTGCTCTGCTCAAAATGGTTTAAAAACCTTTTAACGACAAGGCTAAACAATCTTATGTAGCTATAATTCCTGATGTTCGTTCCTCTTTCGCAAATTTGCTTTCCGAAAAAAAAAAAAAAAAAAAGCCACAAAAAGAAAAATTGGAATACATATTTACATATTTTACAATGTAAGACATTCAAATGATAACTCGTAGTAGTCCGCTTTATCTCTTAATCCTGATAACTGAGCGCACACGCGAATTAAAGCAAACCGCAGCTGCGTGAAAGTTGGTTCCATGGTTTTATTTGTTTCCATGGTTCCAGGGTCACATGATCAACATAAGATTGTATTTAAGATTCAAGAATTGGTCAATTTAATTATTATTCCACGTGCCCACAGCTCGAATCTGTTTTCAATGGTTAACACGGGTTATCATTTACAGACCAGGAGGTTTTAAAACTGACTTTACAACGTTTTGACACCACAAAGTTGTGGGTTGGCCGTACAGTAAAGTTGTGAAAGAGGAATGGCCAATATAATGAAAGCTAGTGGGCATGATTTTGGCGATCTTCCCGTCGGTGATCTGTCTTAATTTTTACCCGCCAAGACGAAACTAAGAAAAATAAGTATACTAAATGAGTAACAGTACTCTTATTTTTCATAGTTATGTACAATTTGATCAACACCCGTCCACTTATTTTCGCACCATTTAATACGTTTAGTCGAGAAGCGGTCAACTGATCCAAGATACTTCTATACTACAGGCAAGTGGATTGTGTTCATTGTTAATACAACAAGCTAAAATGTGTTGTAGGTATTTCCAAACATAGTTACAACAATTTAGTTTACTGTCATGTTGTTATTCTTAGAAAAATAAGAAACAATATTATTGTTAACGTCCAAGTCGAAAGAAAATCTTGCTTGTTTTAATTTCAAGGAAATTTTACAAGATTTAGCACACACGTTCGTTGCCTGTCGGCTCCAATATATTCCTGTAAACAGTGTATGCAAATTAAAGTTCTAGCCAATCATTGCAGGCCGTTTTTAACCCATCTGTCCTTCATTTAAAAACACTTTCAGGTTTAAAATATTATTTTGCTATGAAACAAAGTGTCATGAGTGTACTTTTGCTGGAAGGAAAGGATTTTCTTTTTCACACAATATATAGAAAAGCCTAATGCAAGACCGATTTTAAAATTGAACTAAGCAACAATATTAATTCAGATTAACATTATTTGGAAGACTGACAGAACTGTGTGCTTCGCATTGCATGCAGTAAAATTTACTTCATAAGAATTGTATATTAGTATCTCTTTTAAGTTTCTCAAACGTTTACGACGTGTGATCATTGAAGCAGTTCTGAATAGTACTAAAGACTGCAATATGGTGGATTGCTTCCATAAGCACAATTTTAATTACCTTAGTGTTTCGTTCTTTAATTCACATTTAAGAGCTGCCCAACGCCTGCGATGGCCAAGTGTCGTACCAAATGTGTTACCACGGGCGAGACCTAGGCATAAAAAAATAGGTTAACACCAGCGAAACATAAAATCGGCTGCTCCTTGTAGGCAAAATGATAAATGTATGGAAAATTCATTGACGTTAGAACATACGTACAAAACCCTTAAGTTGCTATAGTCACGGCACAGAATATTTACAGTCGAATTCCATTTTACTCAGTTCACTTCAATCTATAATGTCTATTACGAAATGGAGATCTTGGAAAGCTATTCTTGCCCAATTTCACTCCCAATTTCATGATTCTATTTTTTAACATTAATCGCCTGGGTGTAAACTATGTTCATGCGCGCAGTGCATTATTAACAAGGTTAGTGGTTGAAAAAAGGAGCTGGGGCAAAGCTGTCCAATACAGTGAAACCTCGATTTAACGAACCTTTATATAACGAAGTCCTCGGTATAACGAACACAATAATCCGCCGAATCCGGCAGCCCAAACGTAAAATCTACCCCGATATAACGAATATTAAATGTCAGTAAACGCGATTTAGCATCTACAGAACTTTTAGTACACCAATGTTCAATTTTCTAGCATCTAGTCAGTAGAACTCTGTTGTTGAAGTTTTGTTATATGCAGAGACTGGAATTTGCGTCCTGAGAAACCCTTGATTATCATTGATAGCAATGATAGATGTGTACAGTGTGTGCTATAGGGTAAAGGTTTAACCTGTACAGTTTTCCAGTGCCGTAGTTATATGTACAGTGTACTGTAGCTTCATGCAGGCATTAAAGCGCAAATGTTATTTCTTCAGATCCAGAAATGCTGGGTAGTATATATATACATCGATATAACGAATATTTTGGTTGTTTTTCTACAAATTAGTTATAACCAGGTTTTCGATTTAACGAACCCTCGATATAACGAACCAATTTCTCCTTTCCCTCGGCACTTCGTTAAATCGAGGTTCCACTGTAGATAATAAATTATTCCTGGAAATGATAAAGAGCTCGCGAGACTTGCACATGTCCAGCTCTGGCCATGAAATACAGAGTTTCTACACTTCTCACTAATTCCATACTTCCAGAAGTGTGGAACACTCAGACAGCCAAGGATTGTGTCACCCTTTTCCCTGTTCCTGAAACCCTTGTCCTTCTTTACTTAGTTCCACACTTCTAGAGATGTAGAAGTGTGGAAGACTCTGACAAATCAAGGATTATGTCGCCCTTTCCTCGGTCGATGTGAAACCCTTCTCATTCTTTCTTAGTTATCAAAGTAGGGATTACCAAAGATCATTGATACGAAAGGCATTTTACGTTCGTGCTTGTGCGATGAACACCACGATGTGGCTTCCACTTATTAAATTAACTGAACTACAAATAGCGAGTTCAAGATGAAGGTGTTTCTTTACAGAAAGGTGTAGACCAGGAGTAAAACTGATATTGCAACTATAACACGTGTCGGATTTCCGTTATACTCTCCTGAAATGATGTAATGGAGCGTTAATAAAGTATTTGATAACTTCCTTGTAAGTTTTTTTCTCATATGTAATAAAATTAGCAACGATTGTCACGTTTCGGCCATTGTATTTGCCTATTGCCTTTTAAAGTGTCGACCATTTGAATCTATTCTCGTGGGGTATTTTTATAAGTTGACAGGGTTAATGTGCCGTATCCATGTATTTCAGTCTTATTTTTAAAATACTTAATTCTTTGTCCTGAAATCGTTTCTCTTTTTATAGAAATTTGTTGTCCTGATTGCTGTCTTAGGGAATAGTCGCAACTAGCCAGCGAATCCCTATCGGCTGACCGCAGAGCGATGATAGCTGGCTGCATTCCTAGGCAAGCCAAGGCGATCAGTGAAACACGGAAACATCTCCCATAAGTTCAATCGAAGACTCGGACCAGTTATTTTAAGGTCCGTTTAACTCTACTGATATTTTACTCTTACCGTACCTACGGTAATTACATCTCAGGACATTTGTGTTGAATGATCTTCAAATTGTGATTTCTTTGACTTCTTTGTTAGTGTGTTGTGCTGAAAAAGAAGATGAATCAAAACAATTATTTTCACTTTCTAACATGGGTCGTAACTAGACTTGACTATCAGTGGTAGTCAGTCAGCGTAATAATTTGCACTTAGCCTAAATCCAAATCAATGGCAGATCCAGATTCTATCGTAAAAGGGGTGGGGGGAGGGGAGGGATGGGGTGAAAATGTGAAACTGAACTTGCCGCATAATCTCGTAAGAAACTCTGATTACCGTATTACCATTTTTTTTTTAATTTAATGTATCGACAGTTTTATCTTTAAGAGGAAGAAACGTTATAAATTTTCTTGTTATTGGATAGATGCAGCTTTGAAAATATCAAATAGTTCAAGTTGTTGTCAAGAAAACTCTTTAAAAAACAACAACTGAGGTAGAAACACTTCATAAAAAGTTGAATCATCTAGGAATAACAATAATGGACAGAAAGAAGAAACGTTCAGTACCATTCTTAAAATTCCAGCTGGAGAGAAAACGACTAATAACCACTGTGATTGGTGGAAATATTTAACGGTCAGGTAGATGATCTCAAGAACAAGCACTCAAACAAAGTACATCAGACAAGGAGATCGAGGAGGGAGTGAGCGACCTCGGACAATCGTGAGGGTTTAAGACTATCTGGATCCTGGCTTTTACGATTAAAACAACGCAGATTGCTCGCTTGGCAAATCAGGCAACAACATAGCCGAACAATATCCACCCTTTATAATTAAACACACTGATACACGGCCCAAATATGGTCAATTAAAAAAGTTATCGATATGTCTACATGACGTATATCCAGCGATGGAGGTAAATTTCGCATTTTGACAAGAGAATGCAAAAATGGCGGACCGGCCTCGATATTTTTTCTTCAAACTGTGCTTTGTTATCATTGTGTTAAATTATAAAACTAATATTGCGTACAAGCTTGCGTGATATCGTCTAATTTTAGCCAACGAGGCCGTATGCCGTATGCCTCAATGACTGGACATTTGTTTCATACCATTATTGTAGCATCGACTGATAAAGAATTGTAGTATTGATCCATCAAAGTATAAGTGATGGAAAATGCGAGCCACCTTAAGCCAGGGAATATCTAACTTTAGCATTATTTTGCGCTTGAAAGGAAATTAATGGGACAGTGCAAGTTTTGTTTGTTCGAGGCTAAATTCAATAAACAAAAGATTAATTAGACGTGCAGTATAGGTTCTTCAGTACATTTGTTTTGATTGTTTGGCTTGAGCCACTTGTTTTGAACAGCTTTTCAGTCTTTCATCAGGAGATGAGGGATTTGTCACGAGGACATGGCAGTGTGACGTTTAATGATTTTGATTGCGTGACGAACCAATAGCAAGTTGGAGTGTTAGAGTGTCCTTTTTATGCAGTGGTTAGTAATTTATGCAATTACAATAATTACAATACAATATAATAACAATACAATACAATACTTATACCTAATCGTACCTTTTTGGTACGCTTCGGGGGCATATCAGGCGAGTTTGGTCGAGCCATTGTTCGAGCCATAGGTATTTACCGTACCCAAATTCAGCCCAAAATCCGGTGATATCATAGCAGTTACGGTAATAAAATCTGTCAGGCGTCCTATCGTGTGGACCGCGAGGAGAATAAAACGAGTAAACAAACGGCGCAAAAACGGTGATGAATGAAAAATAATTTTACTTTGAGTCTATACAGCGAGCAAAGTGAGAAATCGTGGTAGCAAATATGTGTAAAACCCTTCTCTGCAAAACTATTATCGGCATTTGAAAACCAGAAAATTACGGTGTATGCCGAAGAATCTCGAGGGAACGAACGTTAATGGTTGCATTTTCAAACTTTGCACCATAAAATCGTGCGATATCAGGTCAGTAACTTGATATCGTAGGATATCAGGACAGTAAACTAGGCTTCTGATTAGCTAACTGCGAATTTGGGTCGGTAAAATGCTTTATTGCCACTCCCCTGCTCTCCCAGTTCTCTCTCATTTCAATTGAAACAATGCCAATTTATGTCACATAATAATAAGACATGTTTTTTTTTTTAAATTAATTCATTGTTTTTTAAACAAAATCTACTTCATTTGAACTTTTCCAAATGACTATAGTCCGGTAACCACTGAGTATACAGACTGGGACTAAACGATTTATATCCCAGTGCAGATAGTATGACTCCATAATGTGACTCCAAAACGGTCCGCGAATTCTCGGAAGCCAAGAACGTGAACGCGATCAGATTGAATGTTGATTGACACCCCGGGATCGACACACTGATCGACAGTCCGACAAAAAATCAAATGCTATCAATGATTTTATTTCGATCCACATTTTAACTTTTTACAAAGATTACGTTTATCAGTAAAGGATTATTTTCAACGGGAAGGAAAGATTAAGGACAGACACTTTATCTGTCTGTCGGTATGCAGGGTATGTGCTTCTGTAAGCACATTCCTCCATATTTTATCCATCACCCAAATAAACAAATGTGAATGCACTTCAGCCTTGTCATTTGCTCCTCTTTATTCGCTTCATTTTAAACTACGGGTAGAAAAACAAATTGCTAATACACATAATCCAAATCATGACGATCTATGTTGTCGAATTGCTCCAAACTCCACCAAAGTCGCCAGCCAAGAAACAATTAGAAATACTGTATTGTCAACTGATTGACAGAACATCAAGGGGGGCATTGTCCTCTTATTTTGACCTGTCCTTAATACTTCTCGGGTAATATTTGTAAAACATTCTTACAACCTTACATCATCGCAAGCAGTTTTGCGGTTAAAACGACTGAAATAACAATGACTATGGCGGATGTCAGCATAGCACATTTAAAGTGCATTTTCGAACATTTCGGTATTAATGATTGAACATACCACTGATCTTGAGAACAAACCTTTCATCCATGAATCAGTTGCACGCAATGAACAGCATCATGTACGACTGTCCACATGCACATGAAGTGGGTGTCTATCTGTCACGTCAAATGCATTGTTTGAGATTGACAATGTCATTCAAAACTCATTGGTCCCTTGCTTTTAGTGCAAAATTAGGAAGGCAAGATCAGTCTTGTCAAACGTACACAGTTTATATTGAATTACGCGCATGAACAGATTTAATATGCGCCTGGTTATTGATCAACAGTCACGCAAATTCAATTTCATTTTTTTTTTGTCTTCTTGGGTAAAGTACAGAAAGTAGTTCTTTATCTCACCAGCGCTTCTGATTGTGGTTAAAGGAACAAGGCATATTCCGTTTTTTTCTTTACCCGAACATATGTTGTACAAAAACAGTTATATTTCTTCTGGACCTCTGTGGAAATGTGGCGAAGATATTAATGGGAACAAAAGCTTAAAAAAATCCACCTATTAATATGTAGATACTGGCTGTTATTTTGTCTGGTTGAGTGATCAGCGGTATCAAAATGCAATATTCAAAAGTCGAAGCTTTAAACTTTTCTCAGTTCCTCCGCGTTTTTTAACATGGCGCAATCCAATAAGTTATAAGTTCTATTAGAGACTAGACTACAAGAATTCAGAAGGCCCAATTAGGAAAGAACCGCGATCTTTACTCATCATAGATACTGGGTGTTGTTAGTCTCCTTCGAAACCATTTGTTTGGGTCGTAACGCAACGCTCCTCCCCCACTACAATTATATGTAAAAAAACTACGATTTTTCGACAAAACATCTTTGTTGGTGCGCGATATCGATTGGCAAAATGCCCAGAGACTTAAGTAGCGCGCACGAGGCCATTCAATGGCCTCGTGCGCGTGAGTGCGCCCGACTCGTTGACTCGAGTGGCACAAGCCTCCAAACATAAGCGGTTTCCTGTTTCTATATTGCAAAAATAATAAAAGCGTATGTCCCTGGAATAAAAGCGTGGTTATCTAATAGAGAAGAATTTTACGCTGTCATTTTGAAAGACTGTTTCAATTCGCAGTACTTTCAGTCGCCTGAAAAATATACACTGACTTATTCAATCTGTCGGGAGCCTGTGAAAGTTTTGACCGCGAGTGGAAGCTTAACTTTTCTGTCATTTTCGTTCAACTGATGGAAAGTATTGTGTGACTAAATAAAATACTTATAAATTTCAAACGCAGAAATGCTTGCGGTGCCGAACAACTCTACCGGATCATCTTTGCCGTAAAACTAACGAAAATAACACGTGATGTTTTATCATGGCCAAATTAATGCCACTCAAAATGGCTATAGCTGAGAATCAGTCCTTCGGACATGATCACACTGGCATATTCCCCAGCAACGTTAGTACAGTAACGGATAGAAAAAGGCGCGCATGCACTTAAGCCTTGAATAGTCACAAAATATTTGCTACTTTCATTTTTACTTCACTTTCAAGGCCTATGGAGAGCTCTCAGACCTGATTCCGTTTTGCCTAAACATAAACACACAAGCCTACAAAAGCCTCCACTAGTGTATATCAACTCAGTTAATTTCTTAAAAGACTCCGTCTATTATCCTGTCCTCGGCTTATGCGGAACATCATCAATAAACGAAACATATTAAACGAGGTTAAGATTATGCGTGATTTGTATCAAAGAGTGCGTGCGAGTCGAGTGCGAGCGCGGACTGAGCGACTCGTCGCCCGCGTATATACTTCAACCACGTGCACAGTTTTAAACTTTAAAAGTGATGATTGAGGGGATTCCCCATTTAAACTTACCTATAAAAATTATATTCCTCAGGAGCCTATTGAACTTCAGTAAATAACAGTCTATCCAAGGGCTGCATGCCCAGCCCAGAAAGCATATTACGTGAATTTAAATACATATTTCAAAAATTGAATTTAAGGCAAACGCCCGTATCTGAGCGATGGCTTGGTCACGTGATACCAACAACAAACAAAAGCTTTTTTGTTCTGGGGCCATCGTAGCTTGATAAGAAATAGAACACAAACCGCGGTGATAAACATATTGAACTTATTCATTTTTTTTTATAAAACTTGACGTTTCGTATGCTACTACCTACATTTTCAAAAGTGACCGTTACAGTGTTGAAAACTATACTTATATAGTATTGAAAAGGGACTGGGACCGAGATTAAGTACAAAACTTAACAGTTGATCTATAAAAATAAACAGCTAATTAACAAAGCATCAGCTTTGCATTAAAAGCTGGCTTCAGTTCTTGTATAAACAATGTTTCTTTGATTTTACAGTGGAAATCAGTTTTGCCCGACGCTAAGATATCAAAATGATCCCACTTGATGTTATGTTTTTGAAAATGTATGTAGTAGCATACGAAACGTCAAGTTTTATAAAAAATGAGTAAGTTCAATATGTTTATCACCGCGGTTTGTGTTCTATTTCTTATCAAACAAAAGCTAATTTAAGTATACATAATGGTAATAACCACTTCCTACGGCAGAAACGTAACAAATGTGTACAGTTCTCAATAATTTTATTAATTTTCTATGGCTACGTGACACATTGAGCAGGTGTTTGAAACAATGACAAAACGTGGTTGGTGAATCAATATTGTGTTACATTGTTATCATGGTGCGTTATTTCTAATTGATCATATTATTAGAGCAGTTTTCAATTGAGTGTCGTAAAACCAAAACCAAAGTAATTACTCTGACCAATCACAGCAGTCGTAAACAATCCAATGAACCAATAAGAGCTCGAAGCAATTACATGTCGGCGGCGCCAAGCGAGGGAAAACGCGTGCGAGCAGGTTTGGTTTTAGTTTTGATTGGTCGAGAAAGTGGCGCGAGAATTTTTAGCCAATCGCAAAGTGTAGCAATGCAAAACCAAAGCAATTGTGTTATTACTTTCGATACTTAATTGAAAACTGCTTTATTCGTAAAAAGAAAGGAGTAAGAACTTTCAAAGAAAACATGAAGTAACAGAAACAAAACGCAAAACGCCTGATATAGCCTGTGAACCTACTGGTGAACGTAACAGGCACCTGTAATGGGGTGGGGTTGTTGTGTTTAAAGGAAATCGGCTAGCGGAGCAAAGCGAGCATGGTCGGTACGCTGCCCACGCTGATTTCGGCTTTAACCCAGCACCCCCTGACAGAAGCATGTTTATAGGCTACTCCTGTCAGGGAAATAGATAAAAATTCGAAGCACATTTTTGCAAATTGCTGGACTACTACTCGTCTGAAGTGTCGAAGGCTGGTAGGGC
The DNA here is from genome assembly GCA_024195265.1 of Dendrophyllia cribrosa. Lineage (NCBI taxonomy): Eukaryota > Metazoa > Cnidaria > Anthozoa > Scleractinia > Dendrophylliidae > Dendrophyllia > Dendrophyllia cribrosa. Next base: position 42,129,352 of record JAJLRJ010000003.1, on the reverse strand, counting down.
GAAAAAGCGGCTGACAGTTCAGAATAGAAATGAAAAAATGTTGAAATTGACGCTGTTGATATAATTTTTCTCTACCGACGTTTCGGCAATGCTGCCTTCTTCAGGGTACAAAACTATTAAAAAAACCGTTAAAAAGTTCGTTAAATTAGCTCACGTGCCTAGTTACATGAGCACGCACGTAGCAGCGCGCGCCGGCGCGCGAGTGGGCAAAAAAATGAATTCACGTGAAAGTAAAGCTGTGATTTAGACCACTCGGGGCCATGGTTCCTTGCCTGAAAATAAAGCGCAATTCCTGCTTCTTGCGATAGTCCTGGTTGGTTAGGCCTGCCTTCAGTACAGCGACTTTCATATCATGCAGTGGATGATTTGGTTGGTTTAAATGCGCAGGTACAGGAAGGTCATTTCTGCCGTTGATTACATCCCTGCGGTGTTCTCTGAAACGGTCCGCCATCCTGCGCCCAGTCTCTCCAATGTAAACAGTTGATGGACATTTGTCGCATGTCAAACAGACAGTAAACCACGTTGTCCGTGATGCAGGTAAAGTGCCCTGTGATATTGACATGCCCTTTGGGTGTTGTAATTGTAGTAGATGAATTTACATGGGGACATGTACGGCAAACATCCTGTTGCAAGGGAAAGTACCTGAATAGACTAGAATAGAATAGAATAGAATAGAATAGAATAGAATAGTTCAGAATAGACTACTACTGAAATCAGGAGCTTATTACTGTTACTCCTGCTGAAATACATCGATCAAATGTCCACGAATAAGCGGCACAGGGTGCTTGTTCTACAAAGTGGATGTTTTAAAACTAGAAAACTGTAAATGACGACTCATTTGACAGTCCCCTGCTAATTAGCAGAGTGACTCAAGTAATATAAAGGAGTGAAACTAGTGAAATGATTAATCGCTAAGGAGCCACAAGATAATGGTGACACTTATTGACTTCTGTATGTAAAGTGACTCTGACAGCTCTACACTGACATTAATAGACCGTTTTCATAATTACGTCACATACTACAACTACGAGCATTCCTTGCGCATAGCGTGGGAGTCTCGCGCGAATTTGCGCGCAAAACACGAAAACTGGCAAAATAAACATGGCGGCCACGTCCGATACGAAAATACCTAAAATTGAAATTGAAAATGAAAGTAAAAATTTAAAATTTAAAACCAAACCACGAACCACTATGAATATAAAAAAAGGAAGAAAGGGTAAAAGAAGAAAAAAACTACTTGATCACACGATTGAACGAAAAAAGACGCGAAAAATGTTGCCGTGTGTCGCTGTTCACCTTGGCGAAACTGAATGAAAGTTCACCTTGGCATAGCTGTTCAAACCGCTCGATATGGAGAAAACATACGTTTACAATTTTAATTTGTGGAAAAGCCTTCTAATAATTGGCTTTTTAATATGGTATATGCCTTATGGTTCCTTGAAAATGTTCCTAAACATTGTTTGAAGCAGATTTTGTCGAACTCAGTGGAGAAATTATTTATGAACTGGAACAGAGACTCTTTGTGAAGGATCTCAAAAACCGTTGTAAATTGAGGAGAGAACAGCTTATGCTTTCAGTATGGATAATGGCTTCAGATTTGATATGCGTGGTCTAAAGATGGGGATTCCTGGGGTTCTTTATAGCGAATGGTCGATATCAAAACAACAACAAGTTTTGGGAAGCTTGGTGCTAAAGGAGGACTGAAAAGCCACCGATCGAGTGCAGGTAACGATTTATTTGTGTCCAAATGTATTAATTTTTGTAAGACTGCATTAATTGTTGTTCTTTAAAATCGGACAGCCTTTCGATAGTTTAGCCGCATACTTGTTCAGTTTGTTTTTCAATTCTGAATTGAACTCCGCGATTCTCTGCCATTTTACTGCTGTATTTTATGTAAGTCTGTCTCTGTTTAGTAGATAGACTTTTGGTAGAAAACCTCTCGGTTTGAAAAATACTGTTATAATAAGCTTATGTTTTTATTGTCATTATTTAAGAAATTGTAAACGCATCGCGCCGCGGATTAGAAACTTGCATTAACAAGCTTAGGTTTTTGGCATTCAGTCACAGTTTTTACCTTATTATGGCATGAAATTCTTTATAAAAGTTCTTATAAATTTTATTGAAACCATATCATGTGTTGGTAAAACTTCTATGTCCCAGTAATATAGTGTGAAATTATAATGAAACTTGCGAAAACTATAAACACGTACGCGTCACAACACGAAAGCGTGAAAGACGTAAACGTATCTTGAAAACTAGGCTTTTCAATCAACTCAGCTTATTTAAAGAAGCAACAAAGTACTTTTCTTCTTGTTCTTTTCCTAAATGACGCCCCAAGCACGTCTTCTTCAGAAAGTCTAACAGACATTCCGCGAACGCTCACATATTTTGCGCGAAGGTTCGCGCGAGGCACCCACGCTAAGCGCAAGGAATGCTGGTAGTTGTAGTATGTGACGTAATTATGAAAACGGTCTATTGAGGTTAGATTTGCATTTTCCACGTGCTATTGACGGCATAAGCTTTTCTTTAAGAAAAAAAAATATATAATGGCTCAGTCGATTCCAAAAAAGTATGGCCTTAACTCGAGATTCTCTTTTTAAAGGTCTTTTTATGCGTGATGCCTATTTGCGTGACGGCTTTTTGCGTGATTCCTACGGCTCAGCGCTTGTTCGCGGCCCCACCGGATACCTCTCGAAGATTGGTTATTTTAAATGAGGCTACGGTTGGATGATAACAATATTCGTATTATCGTTGGAAGTTTAATTCGAATAATGCAATCCACATCCGTTCATCATTATAAAAGTTATTCACGCTGAGTATTTTGACTGAGTATTTTGACTGTAAAAAATCTTTTTGCAAAACTGTCACAAGTTTAAAAATAACAAAGGAGTGAGTTCCTATTTACTTTCCCACCCCAACTCCATGAGGTCACCGTTAGGTATAAAGTTCCGTAATTTCACAATGACCACGTGAAAGAATCAGATAACTAGTGCAATGGCTTATTTTTACCTTGAATAGCTAAATCTTACCGATGTCTTCTTTGTTACTCAGTATTAAAAGCGTAAAACCTCATACAAAAGAAACAAAATAATTTTGGTGTTGACGTGAATGGCTTTCAGATCAGTTGCATCACAAAGGAGCTGAAGGAGTTGATGGCAGTTAAAGTTCTACGTTCCGTTTTAGAATCTGCAATAATCAAAGGCATACACGCTTAAACTTCTTTCATTCTCAGTTTTAAGAAATCTCAGAAATCTGCAATTTAATTTTTCAATCTAGCGTATCAACTAAATTCTTCAAAAAGTTTTCAGTTCAACAGTGACGAAGTGGTTACTCATAAATTTCATGTACCTTTACTTATCCTGGTTTTAGGCCCACGATATCTTATGGCAAAAGAGACCTAATCGACCTGGTGTGATATTATAAATGGGCAATTCAGCGTAGTAGCACGTGCAAGTGGTATGACCGTCTTCTGTCAACATCTGGATCTGAGGTCCCGAATCACCCCTCCCTTAGCCTGCAGAACAGACGTTATTTTTTTAAGCGTTTCAGGCGAGCGCGGCAGGCGAACGCGAAGCGCGAGGCGAGCGCGGAGCGTGAGGGGAGAAAAAAATAACGCCTGTCCGCACACCATTGTTCGTGCTGTTCCGGCGTTCATATATGAACGCGGCTATCCAATTGGCTGCTCGATATCATGTGATCATAATGGTATGACACATAATAATGGCGTAAACAAAACAGACACTAGACCGGCGAAGCGGAACCGATAATAAAATCACAGCTCACGTAAACTTCAATTCACAAACCTCACGTAAACTTCAATTCTCTACAAAATGAATGGCTTACTTTTAAAGCTACATCTCTCTCTGCTAAGCTTGAATCTACAGATCGATTTTCGTGACAATTCCTACGAAAACTAAAATAGCTGGACCCAGCGTGACAAAAACATGGCAAGATAGAAGATAGACATGCAAGGGCGACATATCATTTTAGATCCTGTCATTTCAGAGAAGAAGAAGTGAAAATCTTTCGTATATATAACTAACATGCCGAAAGCAACACTCTAACCGCAATGAAAAAAAGAATGCTCATAATTTATCGAGAACAAAAACTACAGGAAATCACAATAGACAGATTTGACCTTCCGTCCATTCCATGCACGCGGCATCTTTTACAAAAGTTCAATCGGTCAGCACCAAAATCCTCCAAAACAAGCTAAATGTACACTCGTTCAAAACAAATAGAAGGAGCAAATGTCATTAATAAGGTTACATGTAAAGTCGTGCGTGCTTGCCATTTTACACGTGTGACTCTTCGACATGAAGTCCAAGCTGGGATAAAATTTCACAGATCTTGGCTCCTTTACCGTCTTCCCTAATGGGTTGCCGTAAACTTGTCACAGAACTGGAACGCTTCACAGTTTCGGATACCAGAATCTGCAAGTCTTCTGCAAATACTTTCTTTTAAGTAGCTGGCATATATGTTCGGCGCAGGACATTTTATACCTTCGCCGGTGGTCGGTTTGGCTCTCGCACCATATGGGGCCAAAATAGGCCGTTTTGCGTTATGATTGGTTGGTGATTTGGGGGTGTGTATGAGGGCGGAAGGGCACAAACAATGGTGTGCGGACAGGCGTTATTTTTTTCTCCCCTCGCGCTCCGCGCTCGCCTCGCGCTTCGCGCTCGCCTGCCGCGCTCGCCTGAAACGCTTAAAAAAATAACGCCTGTTCTGCAGGCTACCCCTCCCTTGTTGTGGAAAAATTGTAAGGGCGAAATTTAGGGAGCTCCATCTTTGTTTGCGGAACTATAAAGCCCGAAGGGACGGATATATATTATAAGGGCCAAAAAGTTAAAACCAGGACTGGATTTGCCATAGTCTCCAACGCAACCTGTATTGTTTAGGTCATCACGCAACGCTCCTCCATGACCCAACTAACAGCTGCCAGGAGCCCATATAACAAACCTACGGCTGCGTAGGAGACCATAGTTCCGCCATTGATTATGAATGTGTTTTATCAGCAACTGTCACAAAATCGTGATAAAACTGACTTAAGATATTTTTCCGCAATCCATACCAAATATGCAAATATGCTGCCTTAAACGTGCGGGACTAGCGATAACTATTTCCCTTGTGAAATGCCTGTTGGCCTACTTTTCCTTTTTAACGTGTGTAATGTATTTTCTTGGACGAAAAAATACCTCAAATGGTTGTTGTCTTCCATTAAACAGCACACTAACTCCGATAAATACAATGACAACGAGTCCACACACACACAAATCCAAAGGCAAATCAATTGCATGTGATGAACACAGTGTCACGGTGAAAGCAGTAAACAACGTGTAAAAACACTGTAGCTGATAAAAATGCCGATTTGTGATGATCAAAAAGAGTTATGATACTACGACCCTTGCCGATAAATATCGCAACGTTTACTATATGCGAAAGAGCACCAAGAAAAACACTTTTCAATTTTACTGACAACTTAGACAGACTTACACCTACAAATGAACGCCTAATCAAGTCACTGGACCGGCGTCACAAACGGTGATGAAATGCATGTCACAAGTGAAAGCCTGAACCCAGACTCACCACAGATTCAGTCTAATATGTAAGTGCCCTTGGCTTTCGAAGATTGAAAGCTTTAAAGGGACACTGTCCCACCGAAATAGAAAAATTAATCTTAGCTTATTTCCACGTTATATCGCCAGATACCACCAAATATACAACTCAATTGGATAAAAATGTTCTAGAGAGCAAAACAAAAGCAGAAGTTTGGAGCTAAAGTGCAGGATTGCAAGGATTGAAGTGGATTACAGTTTATGACAAACAGGTTATTTACTAAACAGGGACAGTGTCCCTTTAATACGAAGTGATCAGTCTCCAGTTGAAATATCATTCTGCTCCATTGCGACTAACGTTTTGTGACAAGATCCCAATCCAAGAAACCAAAGGGATACAACTTAACTTTAAAAGTTGACTGGAAGTGCACATCTCAAAACATGGCTAGTCTAGCTTGTGTTGCATGCATGTTGTTAATTTTCATTGAAGAATGCAGGTTCATTCAGTTGCTTCTTGCTAAACCTAGTCTTGTGTCAACTAACAGCAGTGGAATACGTATTTCAGTAAACAACAGTACAGAAAATGTAATGAGGAAGGCCTTCCTAGTTTATTATCTTGTATCTTGTATTATAACTTATACTCATTTTGCTCTTTAATTAGTTTTTGGCTTCGTGAAATGTAATTTTAGTAGTTTAGCATGTATTTTTTCTTAAACAAATAAAGTCTTATTGTTATCACATTGAAACACAGCTTTCAGGTTTGCAGTTTACACGGTAACGGGAATAGGAGAGCACCGTCCAGTCTTAAGTAGTAAACAGAAGTTACTGTAGTTGAAACAGGTCATCGTGCATACTCCTATAGTGAGCTTGTTATAGAGGTGCTAGAGCATACATACTTAACCTGCCCAGAAACAAGACGAAGGACGCCTCGCTGTAGCTTACTGTCTCCCAACATTTAGAAATGACTCGTTATTCACTCATACTCTTGACAGCCTTGGAAACAATATAGCGATCGAGCTATAATTACATTTATCTCAACCGATCTGTGACAACACCTTAATTTCTTCATCTGATTGGTCATTGCTGAGTCCCAAATCATCGACTGTGTCAAAAACCGTATGTTTCTCTCTCAATGTGGATAGGATGGTTAGAAATAATAAAACTAACTCGAAAGAATCGCTTTCAAAGGCGAACTGTTCTGTCAGCGATAAACTCACCACAGAAAAGGTAATACTAGTAAAATTCAATATACACCAATCAGGCAGTGTGGATGTATGATGGTCTATGAGTTCGTATCTCGCTTTTAACTCCTGCTGCCACAGGATTTTCTCGAGTTAATATAATTATTTTTCATCCTTCGGCCGATCGCTCCACAGGAATGCGTGCGAAAAAAGACCACGGCACTCAGTAAGGGTACTGACGCGCTCTCGACGGTTTAATAGTACAAGTACTGACTGATATACTGTTTGAGTAGAAACGTGAAAGAAACTAATAGAGATGAAAATGTATCGTATAAATATATCGTGCAGTAAAAGCAAAATTATCTGCGACGACAAAGCAAGAAACAAAACTAAAAGTTAGTTTCTTCTCCCACCTGTATGAAAAATGTTATCCTGACGCAATGATGCACGAGTCCGCCATTATAGATAAGAGCTACAGAATTCGAATTCTTTTCAGATGATGGTCAGTTTTGAAAATAAAAATGTTTCAATTGCTCTTTCTGACAACATCAGTTCCATCAAATATCCGTTGTCCCTCTAGCGCAGTGCAACTGTCCTGTATATTCACATACATTTAACACGGACATTTGTTCAGTGATCTGTAGTGTTAGTAGACAGCAGCAAGGACGTTAAGGACGTTAAGGTACTGACTCTTTACCGAGTGCGTCTTCTTTCTAACTATCCAAGGGAGTTATAAGCACACTTGATTTTCCTAGCGAAAATAGGCAATGAAGTCGAGTGCCGATGATTATCGGCGGCAGTCCCGGAGATTATGTTCACTCAAGGATATCAACAATCATACACGATCATTGAAGATTCAAGATTAAACTCACTTCAGATCAGCACTAAAAACCTATTCGATGAAACTGAACAATCGATGAAAATCGATATTACAAAGCTGCGGAAAAATAATTCGACACTTTGTTCTCCAATTCTACCACGCGTGATCAACCTTTAAATTTAGCAAGACCTTCCGGCAGGAGCTTATGCCTCCGGTCACTCGACGTGTCTGTAGACGATCATACCACGTAAGAGAAGCTTGATACTCAAACTGATACACATCAGTTTCACAGATCTTCCATTAGAAACAAAGTGGCAGCGGTGGGCAATTTTCCGCTGAATTTTTTGTATCCCCGAACACATCGACAACATTTGTACACCCTTCAATCTTTCAATTGATATACGCAACTTGGTAACCTCGTAATATCTTCATATCATATGTCCACTCTGATGAATATCATTCTCTCCCTTGTGAGTGCTGATTGGATAATGTTGACGTATAGGTCAAAAGTTACGTGTAGGGGATTCCCCTACGACTTTTTAAAAAGGTTTCGTCATTCCTTCTACCGTGTGGCACTAAATTTTTGCGGTTATGTAGTTTAATTTTGCGGATGGGCCATTTTGTTTTGTGTTTTGCCGGTAGGGAACTAATTTTTGCAATTGAGAAAGACTGTTTTTTCTTGCTGGGAATTAATTTTTGCGATTGGCAGGAAGCCAGGTTCAATTGGAATTATAACATTTTCGGTTTATATTTCAGTAGACTGGTGCAATCGAAATGCTGGTGAAACAACATGCAGATGTAAAACACGTTTAAAATCAGTGTCTCTCGCGCGAACGCCTCTTGCGGCCGGGAGCGATGAGGGGTCCGGGGGCATGGGAAATTTTGGATGTAAGACGTCTAAAATGGGCGGAAAATGCACCAAAAATTGTTAATCGTATGGCAAATGACAAAAATGACACAATGTATTTAATGGCTAACTCATCCGTAACATTGCCATTTATATCACAATAACCAAACATATCCTTGCATCTCAAGCTCAAATTAACAGACAGAAGCTTCATGAAACACCTGCTAACTTATTGTTAACTGACCTGAGCCTTTTCTAAACATTGTTTTAAACACAGCGAACAAAATAACTGCTCCTGAAGGAGCTATTGATAAAAATAACGACTGAGTATTTGAAAATACAAACATTATCCATTCTTACAACCTGAGAAATTCATCAGAAAATTTGTTTGTGCCTAGACCAAACAGCGAAGCTGGCAAAAACAGCTATCAGTATAGAGGCTCTGTACTTTGGAATAGCCTACCCAGTAATGCTAAAACTCAGCCGAACGTTACAACTTTTAAAAACATAATTAAATGATACATTTTGAGAAGAAATTTTTAGTACAAATAAAATTAACTTAGTGACCTTGTTTTTACATTCTTATTACCTTAGTTAACTTATCAATTTTATTTCGTATTTTCTAATAAATTAGGTAATTTATAGGCACGGCTCTCAGGAAGAGCATTATGTATGAATGGAGAAACCGTGGGTAAATAAAGATTATGTATGTATGTATTCGATAACATTACAGATTAAATTCAGTTTTCTTAAAGATGCCGAAATTTCTTTTTCGATTTTCATTTCGAACACGTTAGCACGTCAATAAGGCAAAGTTTGTCCGTTCTCTGCTTATGATTGTTGAGGATAGTCGGCAGGTTGGCTGAACCTGCAGTTTTAATAAAAACATATTTTACAGATGATCTTTTATAGATATCTTTTATAGATGATACTATAGTCTCCGCACCAATGTCAGGTATGCTATAAAACCCGAGATTATCTTCATGGGCATTTCGAAATGTCTATTAAATAATAGATATATTTTTCTTAAAAGTGGAGGTGGGGGTCTAAAGCTCCCCTAGCCCCTCCCCTGTGCGGTGCCTGTTCACAAGCATTTACAATAGGTATTCAAACTGGATGTTAGGACCTATAAAAACTTTAGTCACAAGGTAATTATTTGCAATAATTGACGTAGTGATTTAAACTGAAACGTCAAAATATTAGAAACGAAGACTTTTCAAGATACTAGCCGACATAACTGTACATATTTTACCTCGTATATATATCGCCCTTTTAAACTGCACCAGGTGTAAGCACGAGTTGTTCTTTATAGTATACTGAAGGGTCTGGTCTTACAAACAAACCTCTCTTCTGAAGCCACCGTCTGTTTTTGGTGAATTGCACGGGCACCAGGGGCAGATCCAGGAATTCCTGAAAGGGGGGGTTGTACACCTTAATAACTTTCGACGCCATCGGCATGGATGGCGAGCGCCACAGACGCGCGAGCTTCTAGGGGGGTCCGGGGCGTGTCCCCCTTCCCGGAAAATGTTTCCGATTTTACCCTTTTCCAGCACTCCTGAGACTCGAAAACGTTTGTGAAGGCATGATATAAAATATGGAGTTTACCTTATTTCTCAACCAGAAAACCAAAACTAAAAATAATGCATGATTAAAACGGACAGCAGAAACAATGATAGTAATTTGTCGTTTTTCTACATACGTCGTAAATCGAACAATGTAGCCTAAAGAGTCGTCTTAGATGAGCTTTTACAAAGGCCTCGTATATCTTGTCTACTCGAATTTCTCAGAGTAATGCATAGCAATAACAGCGAGATCTGAGAAACGCTCTTCAAACATCGTTGATCTGGAGCAGGTCTTGATCTGTTTCATGAGCGAAAAGGACCGCTCAGCTTCAGCACTACTGATTGGTAGGGTGCATGCAATGAGGAGATGACGATGGATGTTTGGAAAAGCAGTCTCGTCACACGCACCAAGTGCTAGTAGAAGATTGCTTGGAAATTCCTTCTCTGCTGACTGCCACATAGTTTGCCATCTTCGCAGCTCATTCCCAAGGGATTTGGGAAATGGAAGGTCTTTCTCCCAGTACAACATGCCTTCTGTTTCATCAGATAGCTCCAGGGTATTATTAACTATGATTGATGTTACTAGATAAAGCAGGTGGGAGGCGTGGCGATCCTCGTCAGAAAATCGGGCTTCCATTTGTATAACCAGGGAATCAAGAAGGGGAATAGCCACAGATTGTTTGAAATAATCGATTGGATCCTGACACGATCTTTTCACATGTTAATGTCCTACTGTCGCGAAATGTACATTATCTTTACCTAACTTGACAATCAGTTAATTCGTGGAAGTGAAACAACTACGTGTGAAACAATCTTATTCTATTTTTATGAAGAGTCAAACAAATAAAAAAAAATGCTGCTTAAAGGTGGGGTTGAAACCCCCTCAACCCCTCCCCTGGATCCGCCTATGGGCACAGATTTGCATTCCTTAAAACATTGTGTATGGTTACGTTTGCTTCATTCTCAGTTAGTCTTAGCTATCAGCTTGTTATCAATTCAGCCAGTTAGGTAGAACAGCCGAGTGCTTCTCTTTACAGCTGATGACAAGCTAAACAACTTTCCCTCCTTTCAATCTTTTCAGATAGGACCAATGCTCAAAAAAAGATACCGCTCGGTAAAAAGTAAAATCAAAGGTTCGGCCAAACTGACAGTACTAGTGGTTCGATTTGCATAGTCATACTGATAGATTTTTATGATTTTAATCATTGATAGAATCCGACCAGTAATCCGACAAATTAAGTCAAAAATGAAAAGTCTTTTAAGATTTTCAGATTTGTGTGTGCAGAGTCAATCATCTTTAGGAAGTGCCCACGGTTGGACAGGAAAGGAAAAGTTCTTGTTGATTCTTATTTTTTCGATTTTATAAACCATAGATGCTTCTCTTCTCTCGCATGAGATTATATACTGTTTTTAACTGATATGATTGTAAGTTTTCCTTTGAGATGAATATCAGTTTCTGAGTGCATCATGAAAGACGAACTACGAAACTTAGCGCAACTGCAAGTTGTTAAACTGAATCGTAATCGTACAGGCATATGGAAATCAAATTTAGATCGCTTTACCGATCCACCGAGTCGAGCCATATACATGTTTCGTCGTTTGATCAAGCCAAGCTGCATGCATGCCCATGTTTTTTAATAGGTGCTGTTTAACCAACATTTTTTTTAACACTTGAGTTTTGAATAATTATGGTTTTATCAACTTACCTTTAGATGTGCTTTGGTTCCTTTAAACCAGCCGTGAATGTGTAAAAATGTGAAGGTCAATGGTAACGGTTGGTTTTAAAATACAATACATTAACTACGAAATGTGTGCCGTGATTTACAGCATAACTATAACAAGGTACATTACTAACTGCACGTATCAGTCTTCGCCCTTTGTACTGGCGTTACATAGGGCAAAAAATAACCTTTGTTTCCAGATTATGTTTCTAGCCGGAACCAGTTAAAAGTCAAATCGGGATAGGAATACTCTTGTTTCTGACGGCTTGTCCCCAGTTGTTTCTTTCGTTGAAAACGTTATTGACAATGGGGTACGAGGGGTGATGATCTCTGTGTCTTGCAAATCCACAACATTAACAACAGAGACGACTATATCACATGACCACCTTGCCTTGCAATGACGACATAATTATATATTGAAGACATAACAAACACTAAATATCGTGGTACAACAAAAATCTAAGGGAAAGGGGAATTTCAACACTCCCCACCAAACCTTTGTACCACGGTATGGTATGACTTTGCTTGTACACCTGTGTCCCCGAGGGATAAGAGGCTGATTGTAGCTGTTTATTTTTCTTTCTTTGATTATTTAGAAGCTATAAAAGGGGATCACATGTAAACTTGGAATATTTTTGAGCGCCGATGCTATCTCTGATTAAGAGTTAGTAATCTCGAAACGCCGGACTTTAATTATTCTGTCCATTTCTAGCGCAAAAAATATTCAAAATTAAGGTATCAGCGATCCTCAGGTCGTCTACGCGCAGATCTTTCTGACGCCTTTTGTTATTACAAAACTCCCTACAAATCGTACATTTTGTAAAAGTATAATAGTGCTACATTATGGCTAATTAGTTTAAAAAAGGCCACGTCGTTTGATGGGTGCCGAAGTACATGCCTTCATTGTACACATGCATAGACACATACCGTGTGCCACTAAATTTTCCCGAGTTCTGATTTTTGTGATTTTTGCGGGGTCAGTACACGATCCGCAAAAAAAAAAATCCCGCAAAAATGTACTCCACGGTCGAACTATACAAAACATCACCAATAACACATAATGTAAAATCGCATTAGTGCCCATTTACTAAAACGTCTCCTTCGTAAAGAAAATGTCAGTGATCTGACTGAACACGTGCGTTAATGTATCACGTGGTACCGTAGTTATTACACTAGGGCAAAATTGAATTGTAACGGAGTGACACCGACTAACGTGTTTTACATCTGCATGTTGTTTCGCCTGTATTTCGATTACATGTACTCAAATAAAATCAAAGTATAAAGCAAGGCTGATACTACGCAGAACATTTAACGCCACAACGACACGATAGAGCCCAAACTGAAAGCCAAAATGCAACCGTGGACAGCTGTTTCGACCTGGTTGCGTCATTGTGTCCGGCACGGTGTAGCAGCAAAAAGATAGAAAAACTAGCGCGAACGCCAATTCTCTACCAAATCGCACGTGGATAAACAGAACCATCCCTCAGCGAATACATGGCCAATACCATGAAAAAATATATATAAATAAACAGCATATCGGATCAATCTAAAAAGATCTAAATAAGAAGCAAAGGACCGCGAACGAAAATGCTGCTGGTATACGTAGGATCTGGAGAAGATCCTACGTACACCAGCAGTATTTTCGTTCGCGGTCATTTGCTTCTTATTTACTCAAATAAAGAACGAAAATGTTGTAATTCTAGTTGAACATAACTTCCCGCAAAACACAAAAAATCACCCCATTCGCAATATTAATTAGTGCCACACAGTACAGTATACCTCGTGATCATGAGCAGTTTCAATCAAATAAACATGCTTCCGGAGAATGATCCTCGCAATGCACCGCCTGGTGTGAACACTTTTGATAATGAAACTTGTTGCATTCGTGATCAGACTAAACGTTTCGCCCTAGTGTAATCGCAGCATAACAAATTTATCCGCTGACATAGCACATCAGTCTCTTCAGAAATCAATTCAGTATCCTTTAACGGTTTTTTTCCTTGTCCAAGAGTTGTCCAAGAGTTGATCTAGATTCTACTGTGTGGACATTCACTGACAGAAATATCGAATTGTAATTTGCATCTAACACTTATTATTCTTATTTCGTTTTTACTTACAAATCAAGAGTTGAATTAAGTGCCTTTTCCCAGCGGGGCCGGGTATACCTGCTTGAAACACCGGCTTTTTGCGTACTAACAACTCGCATTACTCGCATCGTGCATCATTTGTAATGCTATTTTTTTATTGGTTCAGAGTAGTTGCTTATGTATATGGACATCTACTCATTGGATGATAAACAAAGAACAGAGCCCCTTAAGTGAAGCTGTGCTCCCTGATTAAGTATACTTATCGCTAAGGCAAATGATACTTATTGCAAAATTCCGCCTTTTAACTGGTGCAACTGCAAGCAGCTCAGTGTTAGTGCCACCATAAGCTGTACATCTAAATGATGATTCTTATGTAAAGAAAACGTACCTTTACTGTGTCGGAGTGTGTTGACACAACCACATCATAATAGGATCCTCGCCTTATCTATTTTGCTGCTTGGTAAGTTAAATGCGCAAATGCTTTAAAATTCCCTTGATAACGAGTCTACCTTCGTTCAGCATAAAACGGTGGCGATATATAAATTTCCTGTTTCTAAGAAGAAGGCAATGAAGTCAGCAAAAAATGATGCAATAGGCCACTGAGTTAACAGGAACTACTAAAAGCTGAACGCTGAGGTCATCCAAAACCGATCAGAGGAATGTTTGAAAGCAAACTTCTTAGGACCAGGAAAAAGGACTGTTCCAAGGTCTTATAACAAACCTGTTTTTCGTAAGACTGTTTTGCACTTTCCTTTATACATTTCAGTTCATTGGTAATAAACAGTGCTATGGGAGAATAACTTCGAGGTTTGAAGCTACACGTACAAATAATAGTTTTTGACTGAAACTGTAAATTATCATTCAAATCTTAAATCTGTCTAACTTTGACAATTGTAAAAGTTTTCTTGACTATCTGACTACACCACTAGTAGGAACCGGTCAATATGACCACAGACACCCACTGAGACCACAGGGAGATTTCACTGCAATAATGACATGATTGTTTTGGAGTAGGAATGAAAAACTTAGCTAAACTTTACAGAATTAAGGGGAACGGGACATTTCCGAGCTACGTAGATGCCTCAATACCGCCGCACCTTTTGGTTCAACACATTTCATATAAAAATAAGTATTTGAAAAGTCATGTTTATGCGTTTTTGTGAGTGATAAACCTGTTTATGATCAATTAAAAAAGATTAAATGCGGATAACGGAAATGCCAGGCAATCCCATGCATTGTATATGAACGCTAAGCCATGTGCGTAACCACATAGCGATTTGTAAGTATAGCGAGTTACCGGAAGCTAGATACAATTCTTTTAGCTTGTGATCCACACTAAAGCGAAGCTATGTGTGTAGAAGGGATGATATTTTCCAATACTTGGACTGAGGTGCCGCAGAAAAATGGTGATCAATCATCAGCGAGCTTGCATGCTTCCTCTGGCAGGCTTTCTTACTGAGATTCGAAACAGTGGATGAGTAGCCTCTATATGGATATGCCACCTCAAATTCCCATTATCTTATTTTTTATTTATTATAGTACAGAATCGGTCCGCCGGCTAAATCGCGCAGATGCATGTTGGATGAAACTTTTCCTCAGCTCGCTGCGACTGTTTGATGTTTGATGTGTAAATGGTTAATACGTTTTTGTCGTAATTAACAGAATTTGTGAAACAATGAGATTCCACCTCTTTAGCTTGAATAAAAATGATATCGAATAAGAGAAAAATTAATGCCGAAATTCTTGTTATTTTAGTGTTTCATAATTACTGACACACTTGAACGATTGTGCTCAATTTAATTCACATTTAGTCTTTTACGGGGTATTGGGTTTAAAAAATTAGCAGCGAAAAGAAACTATATATTTAGTAACCTTGACTGATCATGAGATCAACACAGGTGGGCATGAGACAACTAATTCCCTTGTTTAACCAAAATATTGAGACCACCACCGAGATTTGCTTTGTCTAGTTCAGTAGTGCTAGATAAACAGAAGAGTTCAGCTGTTATATTACGGACCATCTACTCCGTCTAGCTGCTATTCACTTCTTTATACTTTTGTAATCATTTGCGAAGCAAAGCTACGGTAGGAGCTGTGGTTGTACTGTAAAGAAAAGACCTACACATGTAAGTAAGGAACGTGGATGGTCAAGGAATTTTCTTCCAACAACCACGGCCTTTTAATGAAAGTCTTTCACGTCGACTTAAATTATCTATAACCCAGCTTTAGCGCAAAATCTCTCGCATAGCTAGTAATCATGTCAACTGGTACAAAGATCAATAAACGAGTGGAAATCCATAAATTTCAGGCTTGCGCTGTCATCGCACAATACTCCAAATGTCCTTATCAATAACCGTGCCAAGGAAAACATCTAGTGGTTTAAAATGTTTTTTTTTCCTTCAGTTTTATGGTTTTAGATTGTGAAAAGCTTTGATTAACTTATAGATTGTTTGACAGTAATCGAGTGTTGAAATCTGACTTATGAAATCTTTTTACCCACGACGTAAAAAATTCAACACGGAAATCTTTATTATATTCACTAACCGATCTAATCAGATCGGTTAGGGTTAGGGTCTTTTTTTTTGGGGGGGGGGGGGAGGTATTCCGTATATTTTGGGTGGAGGTGTGCCTCTGAGACTCTGAAACTCTTACCCTATACCAGACCATGTTAAGCTGATTTTGCTGATTTTGCAACCCTACTATCCCATACTTGCTATTGTTTAGAATTGTATTAACTTATTAGAATTGTACTAACTGTATTACAGTCCAATATACGCTAATTAAAACTATATCTTACAGAGATGATTTTATTTCCGTTTACAGAAGGCTCTTTCTTCCGAGTTTCAGTTCCTATGCTAGACTTAATTATCATCTTCAAACCACGGATCAGTTTCCCAGCAAATGATACCAAAACTCTCTGATTTCTACAACCTACCTCCCCCCCCCCCCCCCCCCCCCCCCCCCCCCCCCCCCCCCCCCCCCCCCCCCCCCCCCCTCCCTCCTCCCCTCCCTGGATAGTCAAGCGGGAGAGCTCGCTGCTGTCTCGCCAAACTTGTTTTCGTGATTAGCTCGCCCGCTCGATTGACTGAAAAGGGACAGCTATATAGCAGTCTATGGTATCACTGATGCCCTACCTATAGGGCTGATAATTTATAGGGAGTATCAATTATACCAAGTTAAGAACGAATGAGCAGGTCAGTCTAAATTGCTAATTGCTTGCTGTACACCATCTTGATACCGTTTATGGTAAATCGGGTTGATCAGATTCGGTTTAAACCACGGCTACGACAAACCTTGTCGGGATATATTTCATCTATAAGTCATCGACTCATTTATGGATTAATAACAAATTCTCACCTCAAATTAGGTCAATTTATCACCGCACACTGACACGTTTCGTTTACTGTTATTAATTCACGCGGAAATATTTTCAAGGTGATGTAGTTGGGTGAGAGTTCATTTCCGCATTTTGATCGACTGATGCATCATATTTTTTGCTTTTGTTTTTCGCTTAAACGCGGACAGGACTGGGCCCAAAGATGTGGACAAAATTGGGGCAAGCAACTCTTAAGACCAATGGAAAGGTTACAGCTTTTCTTAATACCGAAAAATGGGCTAAAATTCTTTCCGGAATTTCTCCAAAAAAGCTCTAAAATTGTTTCAAACATTCTAAAATTCTCAAAAATTCTTCCAATTTCTCTCTTGTTTCTGACTGAGCTGCACTGTGAGCTGCAAGATGGCTCACTGGATCGGAATCAGCCATATTTGCTACCAACAGGGATGGAATTCATGGAAAGCATAATTTGAGTGGCAAACCGCTGATTAGTTGCACTGTAGACACTACTGTGAGGGTTTGCCCTCAAGTTGGTCAGCGGTAACACAAAATAAAACGCTTTCGTGACGTTTTTGCTAGTGTAAAATTGTCAGTGTCACGTGAAAAGCTGATATTTCTCTAAAACTCTACCAAATTCTACTCATTGTCTAAATTCCGAGATTTTCTAAAATTGTTTTCGGTGTCTAAAATTCTCAAAAAAACTTTAGGAATTTTGTATCTAAGCTTAAATGTTCAGTTAACTACAAGTAGCAACCCAAACCGAAGCCGCGAGACAACCGCATTTTCTTAAGGACAAGATGATATAGACCGAGTATGTACAAAGTTTATTTATGAAGTTTTAAGAAAACGAACCGATAGTTTTATAACTGATGTACATACATACATACATTTTATTGAAGCTCCCTTTACGGGGCTTCTCAGCCACAATATAGTATCCTATTTACACCGGTCTTACCCATACTCCTTTGAGTTATGGAAGAATGGCGGCCACTTTCGAATACGGAGGCAAAAAGTTAGTATACAAAGGGAGGGAAGGGCGGGATAGAAAGTGACCAAAAGGAGCGGAGTACAGGCAAGATGACACAAGGCTGAACGCGACGCATGAGCAAGTACGAACCAAACAACTTCTTTCTCGAAGTGATAATTTATTCCTTGAGGTGACTCCTTTTATATCGCTTTGGGTAAGACCGCTGTAAATAGTATCCTATTTACACCGGTCTTACCCATACTCCTTTGAGTTATGGAAGAATGGCGGCCACAGAAAAGATGCAAACGGGTTCCCCGTAACACAAACAACCGAGACTTCACTAAGGACCGCAATCTTAAACACCCAGACTAAACTAAGGACCCCAACATAAAATACCCTCACTAAACTAAGGACCCCAATTTAAAATACCCATACTAAACTATAAGAGACCCCAGACTAAAAGAAGCAGTAGTGGGGCCAACACAGAGTCCTGTCCCATTCTAAAACACGCCTATTACTGGGGTAGGGACGTTTTGGGGGAGAGGACGCTAGAGGAGCCGTGAAGGACTTCTTTAAGGAAAGCTGGAGAAATATGCTTGTTGCAGGGCTCTGTCATTCCCTGAGTCACGTCTAAAGGCATACCCCTATAATAAACCCAACGCAGGTGGGGAGCAGAATGGCTAATAGGGTTGAAATCATCCGACATCTCCCAGTATGGAATGGAAAAAATGACCGACTAGAAGGCGCTTAATGGGAGGCTACAAGGGAAAGACAAAGAAAAAGGCGTGTGAGAGGGTAAAAGGGGCAAGCGCGACGGGACTCAGGGAATGACAGCTTGGAGCCCCGGTAATCCGAGAGGGAATAAGATTCCCGTTCCAAACAGTCATTCCAAGAGTAAGGGAATAAAGGAAGGCGAAACATAAACACGCGTAAAGGAAAATAGGCTTGAAGCGAAGGGAACAAGGATATATGCAAATACAGAATAAAGGAGGTGCAAAAGGATGTGCGCATGCATAAAACAAATTCTAACGAGCAGCGGTGAAAAAAGGGGCTAAAAACAAGGGGCAAAGAACAATAGAGACTGAATAGAATAAGCCAAAACGTGATAATTAAAACCTTAAACAAGGCCAGGAAAAAAAACGGCCATACAACAAATAAATCCCTAGACGCAGCATGACACAATAAAACAAAACGAGAAGCAAAACGGAGAAGAAATAAAATCGAGACAAAACAAAATACGCATAGGCAAAAATATAGTGAAAATTATAACCTATAATAAAAAACAACTTTAACTGCATTAACACAAAATATACTTGCACAACCAGGATACTTCCTGACAACGAAATAACACCCAGACATAGGATTGAGATAGAAAATTCCCGCAAAACAAACTTAAGCCATGGGGCTAGAGGCGCCAAACATTGAACAAAACAGAAAGGAATTAAATAAATAGCCGAAAATAAGTAGGCAGCAGGAAACGAACAAATATAGCGGAAAACAGATAAATAATTTACCAGTAAGCAAGATAAAACAGATACGAGTATATGTAACCAACAAACCGTAATAAACACTTCTGCTCTGGAGCCACAAACAATACAATACCAGGGAACGTATAATTTAGCAATTTGCGTCCCTGTAACTAAGAAAACGCTCGACAGAGCCAGGTAAATACCAAATGCCGTAAATAACTTCTGCTCTGGAGCCACAACCATAAAATACCAGGGAACGAGTAATTTAGCAATTTATGTCCCTGTAACTGACAAAAAAAAGACGCTCCACAGAGTCAGGAAAATACCAAATGCCGTAAATAACTTCTGCTCTGGAGCCACAACCATAAAATACCAGGGAACGAGTAATTTAGCAATTTATGTCCCTCTAACTAACAAAACGCTCGACAGAGCCAGGTAAATACCAAATGCCGTAAATAACTTCTGCTCTGGAGCCACAACTATAAAATACCAGGGAACGAGTAATTTAGCAATTTACGTCCCCGTAACTAACAAAACGCTCGACAGAGTCAGGTAAATGCCAAATGCCGTAAATAACTTCTGCTCTGGAGCCACAACTATAAAATACCAGGGAACGAGTAATTTACCAATTTGCGTCCCTGTAACAAACAAAACGCTCGACAGAGTCAGGTAAATGCCAAATGCCGTAAATAACTTCTGCTCTGGAGCCACAACCATAAAATACCAGGGAACGAGTAATTTAGCAATTTGCGTCCCTGTAACTAACAAAAACACTAGGAAGAGCAAGGAAACGTGAAAAACAATTGCCACGAAAAACCAACCTCTGCTCCGGAGTCAGAGAAGACCACTATGAAATAAATGACACGTGGGCGGAGGAAGAAACCACGGAAATGGGAACAAAGAAAAAGGCAAGAAAACTACCCCTTGAGCGGCGCCAGGAGGAGCAGGCTGTTGCACATTATCTTGAGCAGGCTGTTGGACTTGAGGCACTTGAGGCACTTCAGCTTCTGGAGCTTGTAAATCTTGGTTCGCTTCGGCCATGATCGAGTTGAACGAACAACTTCTTTCTCGAAGTGATAATTTATTCCTTGAGGTGACTCCTTTTATATCGCTTTGGGTAAGACCGCTGTAAATACTAATTAAGACTAATTACAAAAAAAAAAATAAATAAAAATCATTCTAAGAGCATATTTACAAGTCTCTTCTCAAAAATACTACAGTCCGCTACTTCTTTAAGATATTTGGGGAGTCTGTTCCAACATGTGGCGCCCCTATAGGCAAAAGATCTCTGCCCAACCAGGTATGTAATGTTCGTCAATAAACCTTTTCAATTCCAAACATTTCAGTCTTTAAACAAAGAAACCTTATTACCATCTCTCTAATCAAGGAACGCCAGACTCGTTAATAACAATAACTGAAATCCTACTATAGCCCTATCACATCATTAGCACCGATTTTACTTCACATTCATGTAAACAACACTTATATGGGTAGCTCAAATGATGATCATGAAACTGGGATCCTTTGTCTTCTGAGTTAAATGCAACGTGCACTAATAAACCAAAAGAAATGGACCACTCAGATTTCATATCAGTTTTATTACTTTTAATTTCTCTATTACAACAGTAGTTTTTCGTTTGCTTTGTCTCAGCAAAATATTTCTGGTCTAATACACTTGCTTTGTGTGCCTTATAATGTATAGACTACGAGCAGTCTCTCTTTTCCAGCTTAGTGTGTCGAGCGAGAAACGAACTCCCAGTTTCGCTTGACCATTTTCCGCTCGCTAATGTTTTTTCGTTTCTCGCTCGATGGACTAAGCTGGGAAAGAGAGACTGCTCGTAGTCTATATAATTGTACCACATACCTATGCTATTTTTACAATTATCTATTTATAATTCCTAATTAATTAATCGATTGAATAGAAAAAAAAATTCACAAAAGTCAGCTTAGATTGGGTGTACACCCAACCCCATCCTAGGAAACAAACTGCCTTCCAAAAATTTCTTTAAATGTACACTAAAGAACACTTCAGTTTTTAAAAATGAATGTCAACTTTGCAAAGGTTAGTAGTTACAATTGTAGACTTTGTAATAAATATCCACTGAGAATTCAGTTGCATAGTTCAAGAAAAACTTGAAAAACTCTGATTGAGTGCTTTACTTTCCACGCTGTAAAATAGATTTGAGATTCGTTTTTTTTAGAGACATCAAATAAGAGACGCCATCCACACTAATAAAGAGTGGAAGAAGCCAGCGAACCTTCATTTTACGAGTACAATGTGAAGAAATTTACAGCGGAGATAGCTTTACTAGCTTGTTTCATGGATGCTACAGTTTTCAATAATTCCACGTTTTAGTTATTTCATATTCAAATTGAAGTTTTGCGGCCGTGAAATGTAACGTGGAATTCCCCAAGAAGAGAACAGGTAACAGAGTTCCCTATGAAACCTTATAACCCTTTAAAGGTAATTATAACTACAATCCTCGTCACATTTTGTTGGGACACCTCACGCTCAAACCATATTCACCCTACAGTTGGCATCATTCCCTCCCAATGTTGAATTTTGCGGCTCTGAGATCACTAAATGTCAATCCAACATTGAGAATGGAGAGAGACCCACATGTGTCCCAACAAATGTGGCAAGTATTGTTGTTACATTTGAAATTCAAGGAAATACGTCGTGTTCTAACAACTGGGAATTTTTATTTATAAAGACCATCTACCCACTAATAATAAAAAAAAATCTACCCACTAATATCAGCATGGCTTTTACTACAGTAAAACCTCTCCTTACGAGCAACTCCTAAACACTAATCAACCCTCTTTCATGAACATTTTCTTTGTTCCTATGGACTGAATGTATTAGTGGAATTGTAATAACTCTCTACCTCTCTATATAAAAAGGCACTAAGCTCTGTTCCATACCGGTCAAGTGTCCGCATTATAGGGGTGTCCGCATTATAAAGGTGGGGATTGCATGAATTTCGGTACCTTTGGGACCAACAAAACTGTCCGTAACAGAGGTGTCCGTATTATGGAGGTGTCCGTAAGGAGAGGTTCGACAGTATGTAAATATTCAACAAACAGCTTGTATGTAACGCGCATGTGAACATATTCATATGGAACATGTGCAATATAAATTTACTTATCATTATCAGGCCTGCGATGAACATATTGCAATTTCTCTATTTTATCTGTGAAAAAAAAAACACGTCAAAGTGACGTTATGGGCCTTCAACGTAAAAAAGAAAACTACTGTAAATTAACAGGTTACTGTGGAATAAAACTCCCAAGAAAAAAAAAATACAAAAGACATGCAGGAGCTCGAAACCATTACCTTATCTTCAGACTGTATGCGAATGCAGCCGCTTGTTGTCGCTCCCGGCGATGAGAGGCGGCTGTTTTCGCAGGCTACCCCCGACCCCTCACACTGGTAGTATGTCCACACCAGGCAACCTATCACTTGTTACTGCGTTGGCCAAGGATCGAACCGAATTAGATAAATCGGTTAACATGTTTCTGTGTGACAATGAGTGCTGCTCTAGTCGCCTAATACGTTCCTGCATGGCTTCCATGTGCCTCCTTAACCTTCCTTGTTCTTCTTGCGAAAGAGGGTTTTCCAATAAACGATTTAGCTGGGCTTGTAGGTTTATCTGCTGAATGTTGAGGGCATTGAGGCTTCCCAGAAAGTTGTCGTAGTCGATTTTTTGAAGTGCATTGGCAAAGCCTTGTTCAGTGTGGTCAACTTTGCTTTTTAGATCAAGGAATGCTTCAGTAAAGCGTTGAACATCTTGCTTCAGTCGAACATTTTCCTCTACGAGCAAATCATATTGGGCAAGCTTGTTTTCAATGTTGTTCAGCCTCTGCTCATGGGAATAGTAAGATGATGTGCTTTGAATGACATAGTTTCCTGCAGTTAGTTCCTTCACCGACGGCGCGATTTGCTCTGTTACATCTACTTCATTATACGCTGGCAACAGGTTTAACTTCCGCGATAAAGGGAGGGTGTTGTTCAACTCCTCTTTCTGCAGAAGCGATAAGACCAAACCCTGTCTCACTATTTTCAAAACAATAGAAATAACTTGAAAACCCTTAAAATTGAAGCTTCATACATGAAGAGCAATAATTTACAATTGCGATTTAGTACCTGTTTATATCAAAAAAGCATCAGGATCCTTCGTGCCTTAGTATGTTACTTACATAACACGTTTGTATATAAAAAGGGAAAATATCTATAAACTCGTTTTCAAGGTTATAGCAGCATTACTTTACATCGAAGTGAAGGATCAGCTCAGTGGTACATGTTCATGAAATTAACACTCAGACATGCAAATCTTTTTTACAAGTTGCAGCGGCTTTTGGGAATCAAGAAAATCATCTAACTCTGAGTAATTTAAACGACAAACAATAATGACAATAAACAATAAACGACAAACAATAATGACTACTGCTGCGATAGAAACAAGTTGATGTAAAAATAGTTAAAATACCTTTCCTTGGTGATTTCCATCTTTTCCACATTTGCCTAACACAACCGGAAATGCTGGGCACTCATTGTAATGAAGCTGAGGGGTGAATGAAAATCAAATATCTTTATCAAAAAGCCACAACTTTCAATAAATACCAGGGGGATGGGCTAAACGATTGGTTTTGTTAACGCCTATCCACTCGATAGTGATTTATGCGGTGGAAGATAAATCACCATCCAATCGATAAGTTAAACGCAATAGGCCTTTATCACGACCCGCCATTTTGTATAAAAACAAAAGATTTACGCC
Source organism: Dendrophyllia cribrosa (assembly GCA_024195265.1). Taxonomy (NCBI): domain Eukaryota; kingdom Metazoa; phylum Cnidaria; class Anthozoa; order Scleractinia; family Dendrophylliidae; genus Dendrophyllia; species Dendrophyllia cribrosa. Next base: position 42,105,031 of record JAJLRJ010000003.1, on the reverse strand, counting down.
GCCAAGCCTCGCAGTAAAAAAGTTGAAAACGAGGTTAGGTTAGGGGGTAAAAACAAAGCATTTTATTCTCCGGGGAGTCAACATGGCCGCCGCGTGATAAAGGCCTATTGATTCTGTTACTACTCTTCCCAGTAACCCGCGACATTCACAAATTTTATGGCTGCCTTCAGAGTAACGATCGTGATGCCACGAGACTATTTCAGATGTATCACATGGTACATTTGTCAGTACCACGTGCTAAGCTTTTTGTGTTCGCTATCACACAACCTTTGTAAAGTGTTTAGACTCAAATTCGTGTCATGAAAAATGCCATCACGTGGTACAGACAAATGCACCACGTAATGCTTCTGAAATAGACTAACGGAATCACGATCGTTACTGACCCCGAAGGCGGCCAAAATATTCGTGTGTTCGCGGTTTACTGGAAAGAGTAGTAACGCTTATCCACTGAAGTGATTTATCCTTTGGATAGTATTAAACACTCTTCGAACAATCGGGTCCAGAAAAAGAAAATAACTGTAAAGCACTCCTCAATTTCTTTGAATTCACTTCGAAGTACAAAACATTAACTGGGTTTATTCCCGTTACATCTATAAACAATTTTGGCACAAATATGGCGATACTGATATATACTCGTTATTCGATTGACCAAGTGTGACTTCCAGAGGTAGGTCTTAGCCATGTTCTTTTCTTTGTTCACGTGTAGATAAATTCAGAAAGACAAAGTTGACACTCACATCTGAATAAAGAAAAGAAGGAAGACACAAACTTGATCATTAAATTTTTTATCATTTTGCTAACATAAAAACGTCATTTGAAAAGGTTGGAATGCTGTGAGCGGTCTAGATGAGGTTAATGAATTTTAAATCCTGCTGTCGAATGACAACCCAGTTGATTACAAGATTCAATAGCCCATTTCCGAGTTGCTCTTAGCCTACTTTTGAAACCGAGGCCAAGTGCAAAGCCATTCATATGGATATGAGTTTTATTTGCATGTGAAAGAAAACTGATTTTCATATAAATGGTTTTGCACTTGGTCTCGGTTTGAAAAGGAGGCTAAGCGCAACTCGGAAATGGGCTATTGATCTGGACTGTACGCAGAGCAGAAAAGTAATGTACAGTCGAACCAGACATTCCATTCCGAGTTGATCTGACCTGAATCAGCGATCCGAGTTGATCCCCCGGGTCCGTGTTTTGAACCTGTTTAGTCGAACCCTGCTCTACGGACTCCTGCTTACTATGGTTACCTCGTTAAGGGAGACAGATTTCACGGTCATGGTGTAATTAAAGACTACATTATCGCTAAAGTCGTGACTTCCCTTAATACAGACGATTTCTCTGTTGTCAATGGACTAAAAAGACAAATGTACGTCTAAAGGAATTTATCTATTTGAACTTTCACTGACCAACACTACTAGTACGGAGTTCAATACTGCTATTAAAACATCAAACTCAATCTTACGTTGGTCACTATGAATGTATATACTGAACGTTGAATGCTTGCTCGATCTTTAAAGTTATTGGCAGTTGATCGTATTTTTTA